>JANDJZ010000039.1:0-64901 GCA_027943245.1 Acanthamoeba sp. SK_2022b
GATCTGCGATAACAAGCTCTACAGCGATCACAACAGGTGGATGATCCAGCGATCACAACAGGTGGATGATCCAGGTGCCCCGCATCTACACGCTCTTCAAGAAGACCAACCAGATCAAGAACTTTGGCGAACTCATCCAGAGTGCGCCCTCCCTCACTCTCTGCCTTCGTTCCCCGTTGAGTGGGAGGGGTTGACCTGGGAATGGAACTGCGCACAGATGTATTCCGACCACTCTTTGAGGTGACCCTCGATCCCACGTCGCACCCGCACCTCCACAAGTTCCTGCGACAGGTGTCCGGCTTCGACAGCGTCGACGACGAGTCGCGGCCCGAGAGACAGCTCTGCCTCCGGTGCGCCACATCGTGCACACAATCGTGCAGCGGTGTAAACTGGCTAATAGGCGAATGGGCGATGCGTGCATAGAGCGCTGCCCCAGTCGCCGGAGGAGTGGGACATCGACGAGAACCCTCCCTATGCCTACTGGCTGTACTACATGTGGGCCAATCTCGTCACGCTCAACCGCCTTCGCGAGGCTCGCGGGCTCAACACCTTCGATCTCAGGTTCGTCCATGCCCTTCCGGCAGCCGAACGCAGCAGCGAGATCACTCATTGTTGCATGGTGGCATCAGGCCGCACTGTGGCGAATCCGGCGATGCCGATCACCTGGCGGCTGCCTTCTTGCTCGCCCGCGGGATCAACCACGGCATCAAGCTCCACTCCCGCCCACCTCTCGAATACCTGTACATTCCTTGTATTTTTATTATTTATTTATTTTTTCTGTATTATCATCAATACTTGTTCATGATGGTTGATTTTTTACTTCTTTCAATTTGCCTGATTTTTGATTCTTTCAATTCGCAGGTACTACGTGGCACAGATCGGAATTGCTGTGTCGCCGCTGAGCAACAACGCGCTGTTCCTGGAGTACAAGAAGAACCCGTTCAACCGCTTCTTCCGTAGGGGGCTCAACGTGTCCCTCTCGACCGACGATCCGCTGCAGTTCCACTACACCCAGTCGCCCCTCCTCGAGGAGTACGCCATCGCCGGCCAGCAGTGGAACCTGAACACGATCGACCTCTCCGAGATCGCACGCAATTCGGTGCTACAGAGCGGCTACGAGCACCGCTTCAAGGCCAAATGGCTCGGCCCGCGCTACTACTTGCCGTTCACCAAGGGCAACGGTACTGGGCGCCACACCACCTTCCGCCCGAGCTCGTTGGCCTGACTTACACGGCGCACAGACATCAACTACTCGAACATTCCAAGCATTCGAGTGCTCTTCCGCGAGGAGACGTTCAACAACGAACTCCAGTTCGTCAGGGCGTGCTCCGGCTCTCGCACCAAGCAAAGGTAAGGCCCCTCCTCCACATCACGCTCTACTAACCGATTCTCAAGCGCATAACTGTTTTTGTGTGCAAACACAAATAGCCAATTAATATTGTATTTAATCGTTTGTTATTTAATTGCACAGGCCAACGAGGGAGGATTCGTTCCGTCTGAGGACGCAGACCCAGTACTCGAAGCTCCATATCATCTACCCGCCGGGACACGGTATAAGCTTCCCCCTCAGTCGGAGCAGGCCACGCGAGTCTAATCGCCCGATCGGTGATTGCAGAGTATGCCGGCGGCGAAGAGGTGGTCTGGGCCGCCAAGATGCTCGCGCGAGCCCTCGAGCTTCGCGACAAATACGTCTACGTCAAGCCCAGCTTGAAGGAGAGGGTCACCGCCGAACCCGAACCCCTGCCCGAGCCCACCTCCGTATGTGCCTCTCTTCAGCGTATCACACCACACCACACCACACCACACCACACCACACCACACCACACCACACCACACCACCCCACACACAAGCACGCAATACTTAGTGCACTTACCGTAGGATACTCTGACTCTGACCGAAGGAGTGTACCACGTGGCTGCAAGCGAAGCCGGTACATGCATGCCCGCCCGCGTGAGGTGACGCGAAGAAGATAGGCTGATCGCTTGGGTTGAGCGATGGTGCAGTGCTGTGCGCCAACGATCTGGACCAGCTGGCCTCCGTCGAGTGTGCAGAGTGCAGCGCCAGCTACTGTCGTGACTGCGATGCCATCCTCCACAGGAATCCGCAGAAGCGGACGCACAAGCGCTACGCTGTCAAAGGTGACCTCTCGCTCGAACATGCATTTCCTGCAAAAGTCAGTACACACGCTTGATTTTCCTGACCCACTTTCACTCAGGCGAGGACAAGAAGGGCAAGCTGCTCTACATATTGCCCTCCTATGCCGAGTTTGTTCGGGACTACCGCCACATCAAGCACGTCGTCTCCGACCTGGTATGCGTTCCCTTTTCGCAACCCCCCGAGCGTCGTTTCATCTCTGAGCCTTTCTGTTCTGCGCACATCTCTTCTATATCTTCTCCCACAGGCTGTGTGCCAGTTGGCCGACCAGCGCCTGCGCTTGCTCGAGGCGCGCTTCGACCTCCACTCGCTGGTCAACACTGAATACGAAAAGGATGCGATGAGGGTAGGCGCCTTACTTACGCAAACAACTCGCTCTTGGTGGTTATAGGTTTCTCACTCTCGCATGTATCACTCCAGTTCGCGCAGCAGGACTTCTATCACGTGGTCAAGGTCGACACGCACATTCACGCGGCTTCGGCCGTGGTTGCGCCCAAGCTGTTGGCCTTCATCAAGAACAAATACGCCACCAGTCCCAACGTACGTCGCATGTGCCTCACCCCCCCCCCTCCCTTTCCACCTTCCACTCCCCAAGGGAGCGCACAACTCAACGGACGGTCGACACGATGACAGGACATCGTGATCAAGAACGGCGAAGTGACACTCGAGGCGCTGTTCAAGTCGACAGGCATCCCGATCGAGAATTTCACACTCGATTCGTTGGACACCCATTCCAACCACACCACCTACGGCCGCTTCGACAAGTTCAACAGCAAATACAACCCCTTCGGTATGTGTGGTCACAGCACGCACAATCATTGCTGCTGCATTTTATAATTACTGGTAATTATTATCAGAATTAGTAACAAAAAACACAAAGTATTTACGCAAATCGCTCACGTTGTCCGGCGAACAGGTTCATCGGATCTGCGTACGCTCTTCTTGAAGAAGACCAACGACGTCGATGGTCGCTATTTCGCCGAGTTGCTGAGGGAGGAGCTCGACCAACTCGAGAAGGGCCGACACGAGGTGCGTACACCACTGGCCGCCACAACCCATCTCTGTATCATCACAGCTGAGTCGTATTTCGGTGCTCCGGCGGGGTGCGAGGCTAGATGGCCGAGTGGCGCATTTCCGTGTACGGCACATCACCCAAGGAGTGGAGCCACCTGGCCCATTGGGTGGTCAACAACCGCCTCATCTCGCCCCACCTGAAGTGGGTCATCCAAGTGCCGCGCCTGTACCACATCCTAAAGGAGAAGAACGACGTGCACTCGTTCCAGGACCTGCTCGACAGTACGCATGTGCCCGTTCTATTGGTCACCATCACCAGCAAGAATCTTGATGTTCTTGTGTGTGTGTGTGTGTGTGTGTGTGTGTGTGTGTGTGTGTGTGTGTGTGTGTGTGTGTGTGTTGCGCGTCTGTCCAGATATATTCTTGCCTTTGTTCGAGGTGACGAAGAATCCCTTGTCGGATCCGGTGCTCCACCGCTTCATCACCGAGCACGTGTCCGGCTTCGACAGCGTGGACAATGAAGACGTGACGGAGCGCAAGGACCTCAAGACGTGCCCGGCCGATCCGCGCCGTTGGGACATCAAGGAGAACCCGCCCTACGCCTACTACCTCTACTTCATGTGGGCCAATGTGTCGTCTCTCAACAAGTATCGGGCGACCCGCAGCCTCAACACCTTCGCCTTCAGGTCAGTTCGCTCCAGTAATTCTGTTTTCTTTTATTGCTCACTATTTACCCCCCCCCTCCCTCTCTCTCTGTGTTTTTTATCATTCATTGTGTGTTTCAAGACCGCATTCGGGCGCGGCTGGACCGATCGACCATCTGGCCGCGGCCTTCCTGCTGTCCAACGGCATCACCCACGGCAGCAACCTCAAGCAGTGCCTTCCTCTCCAGTACCTGTACTATCTCGCGCAGGTGCGCCATGCCAACGGCCCCCTCGCCTGTCGCTCCTCGGCGCGAACGCTAAAACCAGGTCCCTCGCGCGTGTCGGTAGGTGGGGATCGCCATATCTCCCCTCGGCGAGCACGCGCTGTACACGGACTACAACGAGGGCATCTTTGCCTCCTTCTTCAAGCGCGGGCTCAACGTCTCGCTGTCAACTGGTAAGCAACCGCCCCTCCTTCGTCTGTTCGCTCCATTCCATTCGCCCCGAAGGCTTGCCTGACCCCGGGGGGGGGGTTGCCGCCCCGGTTCGCAGACTGCCCATTGCAATTGCACCAGACGTCCGAGCCGCTGGTCGAGGAATACTCGATCGCCGCGCAGGTAAATAGCTCCGTCGAGTTCGGGCCATGCCAGCGCTTTGATAACGACCGTCGTGTGGGCGTGTGGGCGTGCGTGTAGCTCTATCACTTGAGCGTCACCGACCTGTCGGAGGTGGCCCGCAACTCGGTTCTCCAGAGCGGGTTCACGCACGACGACAAGGTTCAGTGGATCGGCGACAACTATTGGAAGGCGGGCATTGACGGCAACAGTACGCGCTACGATTCCCTTAGCTTTTCCCTCACATGCATGTAGGAGTACTGAACCGTGATGGCGATGGGCGATGGACGATCACTCCAGCGCCAAGCAAGACCAACCTGCCCCACTTGCGCATCGCGTTCCGAAGCGAGCTGCTTCAAGGCGAGAAGGAGTTCATCGCCCACACCAGTCAAAAGGAGATCACCAACACCACGCAGGCATGCTCCCCAGTACCCCTTTGTTCAAGTTTGTGGAACGACGCGACTGACTTCGTTGTCGCTTGTCGTGCGTGCAGCTCGCGTTGTCGAGCTCGACCGAACAGGAGGAGGAGCAGGCCAAGGACAACATCCAACCCACCTCAGACCTGTTCCGCAGGGAGAACACCAGCAGTGCCGGCAAGATGAGTCTGCTTCGCACTTCTGTCCGCAGGACTCCGTTACGCAAGCTTCCCCTGTCTGGGCCCATCGATCACTCCTGCTGACGACGTGGTTTTTTTTGTGTTTTCCTAAAAATTAATTTCTCTCTTTCTCCTTTTTGCCTTTTGGCCCTATTGGATTGCATTCAAGTTGATTTGTGGAGAATTGGAAAAGACGGACGAAGATGGTGGTATTCACGGAGGAGCCGCAACACAAGGTTATTAACCCTAAGCCTACCTTCCCGTCGCTCTTGTGGAACATGCGTCTGAAGGACTGGGGCACCATGGCCGGAGTGACCGTCGTTGGAACTGCCTGGGGCTACTTGGCTGGTATTCCCCCCCCCCCACTCTGATGCAACTTCCAGCCCAGCGCAAATCATCATTCAATCCCTTAGGTAGGGGAGCAAGGAAATCGGTGGCATTTTGCGGAGGTATCCTTGGCTTTACGGGTGGATTTTGCCTGGCCGCCCAGAGCACTGCCCTGCGCTTGCTCGGCCGGCAGCCTGGCCCCATCTCTTCTTCTGCGCACTAGTTGTACCTAATGAAACTGCGCTTCATCTCTTGAGGCAATGGGAAAGCTGTGGCACCGTGCTTGCACAGACTTAGGCTGGCCAGTACGGCAGTTGTGATTGTGAGAAGCTTACCAGGTTGGTGGGGCCAGTTCTGTGGTGGTATCAAGCCTGCAATTCAGGCATACATGTGGCCATCAGGTTGGTTGTCACCACCTGTTACCTAGACAAACAGGAACAGTGGGCAAGGAAGGGCAGGGTCTCTTGTTCCTCCCAGCAAGTGGTGCTGGTGGCCAGCAACAAGGAAAAAGATGAAAAAACGGAGAGAAAACAGGGCAGAGAGCTGAGATTTTGAGAGATCGCAAAGATGTGGGCGGACCTGAGCGTGGTGTACGAAGACCAGTATTGCCAGGACAATCATGCCCGACGGTGTCACCTCCTCGCAACGGCCCAACATTGTACGCGTACCTTCCATTGTTGCCTCTGCTCTCCTAGAGCCACAAAGATGTGACCGTGACGCTTGCTCCCTGGCGCTCCAGTGGGCTTCGATGCCCTGGCCTGGAACACAACCGTGCACGGCCGCATTCCCAAACAGGTTAGTCTGTTATTATTTTTAATCATTATTTATGCATCATAAATATTTTTTATTTTAAAAAATATTTATAAATCTGTTGTGGGCCGGGGCAGCTCACGGCGCCGAGGCTGGTTGAGCTGCCGCCTGCTACGCCGGCGACCAGCGCTGAGGGAGGTCCGGTCATCACCCCAGGTGGGCGACAGGCCTTCCGGCTACATTCCGGCAGCGGGTGGTCTGCGCCAGGTCAGTTAGCCCCTCTCCGTGTTGCTCGTGCCTGTGGGTCGGCTCACAGTGGGATGGCTCCGGCTACAACGCGCTGCCAGTGGGCCACAGCAAGACCAGAGCCAAAGTGGCGAAGCAGAACTGCCAACAGTACACGCGGCTCACCCTCGTGATGGACGAGTCGTCCCACGCCCACGAACTGGTTCTGCTCTCCTCTCTCTCTCCCTCCCCCTCGTTCTCTTTCCCGCGCGCGCGTGTTGGGCTGGTCGTCCACGCCCGTAACGCCCGCGTCGTCTAACCTGTGGCCTGTTGCGCTGCGCGACAGAGCTCGAGCTCGAGCAACAACGTCGTGCAGCAGTTTGACATCGTCGCCGTGCGGCCCATGAGCGAGAAGTTTTTCCAGGCGGCCTGCGCCACCCTCGAGGTCGACATCATCTCGCTCGACCTACAGACGTACCTCTCCCCCCCCCATACGCACGCATGCCCGAGCGATTCAAGTCGTGGCCGAGCGCTGATGAAAGCAAAACAACAGGCGGCTGCCCTTCAAGCTCAAGTTTCCGACCATCGGGCAGGCGCTGCAGCGTGGCGTCTACTTCGAGATCTCCCTCGCCCCGCCTCTGCGAGGTGCCAGTCTGCCATTGACGCTCGCGTTCGCCTTGCGTAAGACTAAAGCTCTGCCGGTGGGGTGGTGGTGGTCGTCGTCGTGGTGGTGGTGGTGGTGGTGGCGGCGGCGGCGGCGGCGGTGGCGGTGGCGGTCCTCTACATACACACAGATCAAGGCGGCCGAAAACACTGGTTGAGCAATGCGCTCGAGCTCTTGCGTTTCACGAAAGGTAAAGGACGCCGTGGTGGTTGTTTTTTATTTTTTTATTTTTTTATTTTTATATTTATTTATTTATTTATTTATTCAAGACCCACTGATCTTCTCTCGATCCGCGTGCTAGGGCGGAACATCATCTTCACATCGGACGCCCTCGACCCCATCCACATGCGCGGGCCTCACGACCTCGTCAACTTGTGCGTCTTCGCGTTTGTTCTTTTCCGTCACCCGCCGCCACCGCTGGTCAGCGACTCACTCGGTCTGTGGGCACGCAGGGCCGCGCTGCTGGGCCTCACGTCGGCCGAGGGGAGGGCGGCGATGACGCAGCACACCAACTCTGTTCTGCTCCACGGGGGTAAGACCGTGTGTCGGCTCCGGCCTCTCTCTCCCTCTGCCCTGCTGCACTCACGCTCTTCGCAACCCCACTCAATCAGAGACGCGGAAGCTGCAGAAGGCGGTGCTCGCGGCGGCGCCTGCCTCCACCGCTGCGGCGTGGCAGCTGCCAGCCGCTCCCGACGCGGCCCGGGAGGGCGGTGGCGAACAACAGGCCAAAGGCGCCAAGCGAAAGCGAAAGCGAAGCACGAGTACGAGCTGCCCCACTCGGATTCGATGCCTTGCCCTTGGGCCACTCAACATAGCTGACTCGCTCGTTGACCCAATCTAGATGGCCAGGTAGCCGTGGCAGCCGAGGACGAGAACAAGGAAGCCTCGGCCTGATCTCTTTGTGGCGTCATTCGCTGCATCACGCCATCTGGCATTCCCCACATCAATAGACATGAAGAGCCACTCGCCTAACAAACCGCTTACTGCCACCAACACTACTCAGTGTGGGGTTGTACCGCAGCCCACAAGGCCACAAAGCTGCCATCACCCTCATCACGGTGACAGAAGTTCATTGGTTTATAGCGACATACGAGCTGCGCCGGGTGATCAAGACCACGCTGAAAATCACCAGCCCAACACAGCCCATGACGCCACAAAAGGCGCCTGCCGTGAACGCAGCGAACTGCCATTGAGGTGTAGGACGCTCCGGGGGGATTGGTACAGCGCCCAAACGCATATGATAGGGACCTGCACGACGCTTCAAGTTAGTGGAAGTGGATCACGGCACAAGTGAAGCGGAGAGGCACGAAGTACCAACGGCGATGCAAGCGTTGAAGCTGGTAGCGGTGAAGACGGCGCAGCCCTCGCAGTTCTTGTCGCAGTCAGCCAGCAAAACCACGCTGCGGTTATCAGGCCAGTCCCGAGGGTCGACGTAGGCGCCAACGAGCGAATACTCGAATGCTTCCGAGTACACGCATTGGCCGCTCCTCATACGAAGAGCGTTGATGCTGGGCCAGACCAAACTGCACTGGTCGTCCGCGTAGGTGCTGACTCGGACGTTGTAGTTGGTGAGATAGCGTACGGCTGTGGCATAGACCCTCTGGGTCGAGGAGGCATTCATGCTAACGCAGGTGCCGAACTCAGTCGTGGCATCGGCCGTGCACTGGGTGCATCCAGCGTTGCACCCAAGAACGAGCCTGCGGTCAGCCTGGTCAGGGAGAAGCAGCGTTACAGGGGGTAGGAGGCGCAGGGAGGAGCGTACCTGGCCTGCGTATCCGACGCTTGAAAGACTGCGTAGTAGCTCTCGAAATCGGTGGAGTACGTGCATGAGCCATTGGTTAGGAAGTCGGGGCTGGAGGCAAGCCCGGAACAGGAGGAGTTGCTAAAGGTGGCCCAGATGATGGGCTCGCTGGCCAGTGCAGACGGGGGAACGACCAGCGCCAAGGCCAAGATCACCAGGAGGACCACAGCGGGGGAGGAGAACAGGCTCATAACATGAAGGTTGTGCTAAACCGAAATGTGTTCCGCGGCCAGCATTACCTTATTGGGCAAAAATACCAAAGTTGGTTCGAGTCCTTGATCAAGGAGCCCATGAGAGAGGTTGAAGAAGCTCGGCAGATTGCTCGGTACAAGGCTGAGGAACAAGGCTATCTCCCGCAAGCAATCGGCCACACAGTCGTGGCTGTGCTGTACACACACGGCATGCTGCGCCAATACTCTGTTGTTAGGGCAAAGGCGGCGGCATTTTGTCGAGCTGCTGCAGCATCGACACGATCTGGAAAGACGAGAGTCCCAGCACTGTGAGAGAGCAACACGAAGGCACGACGCTGCGAATGATCAGTGTGCACCTGCGGATTCTTGGCCAGGGACAAGGGGGTCTCCCCGTGGGTGGTCTGGGAGGAAAGAGAGAGCGTTGGGCGTTGGGCGAGTCAGAGGTCACAGACTGTACTGGGATAGGGAAGAGTGGCAGCGCACGAGCAGAAGCGGATCGGCGCCCTTGTCGAGGAGCAGCTGCACGATGTCGGGTTGCACCGCCCACACGGCCCAGTGCAGGGCGGACATGCCGTCCAGGTCCACCGCGTTGATGTCCAGGTTCGGCTGCTGCAGCAGGAACCGGACCACCTGTTGTTGATGGCCAACATCGATGAGGGGCTGCAGGAGTCGGCAAGAGAGAGAGAGCAGAGAGCAGAGAGAAGGCCGGGCGAACGTCGGGCATGGCCATGCAGCAGGCCGCCATGAGCGGAGTGGACCCGCCAGAGTCGGAGGCATTGACCGACGCCCCGCCTCGAATCAGCGTCTCGATCACTTCGATGCGTCCAGCTAGCCCCCCCCCCCAAACATAACGCAGCCGTGAGCGTTTGTGAGCCTCCAGAGGGGGGAGGACGGGGAGGGTCGAGGTACTGGGAACGGCCTTCATGAGCGGCGTGATGCCTCGCGTGTAGCGGCCGTGCACGAAGCTCGGATGCTCGGCGACGAGCGAGGCCACCACGTGGTCGTGACCTGTGCCCGCCGGGTCTCTCTCCATTAACACCAGGCGACGCGCAGAGCAGAGTGGAGGCGCGCACCTTCGGTCAGTGCCCATAAGAACGTGTCGTAGTTGCATTTGTCGCTCACCGCCTGCAGCTTCCCTGGAAGTGCAGTCAGACAACAGAGTGGCCGAGGGAAGGGAGCGAGTGACACGGTACGTTGGCGACGGGCACGCGACAGGGCGAGCTCCCGCAGGGCCGCGACAGCACCGGCCTGCCACGGGCCAGCCCTGGAGCGCACGGCCAGCGTAGTCCTTCTGGTTGCAAAGGATAGGAGACAGATATGAGGGATATCAGTCTTTCTTAGGCGACTGGGTGGGGCGTACGGCGTGGTGGGCGGTCGGGATAGGCGACCCAGATGGGCGTTGTAGAAGGTGCGCCACATGGTCTCGTCATTCGACAATGCCAGCCACTCCCTGCTCACCAGCCGGCACACGCGTAGCACCTGGCCAAGTACACTGAGCGTTAAGCGGCCCGGGTGTTGCAAGTCGTTCGGTGGAGAAGCTACCTCTTGGAGACCTACGCATAGGAAGATGCGAAGATGCAGCTCGGGAGGAAGAGCAGCCCAGCACGGGGTGGTGCCGGCACCTGTGTGAGGCTCCCCCTCTGATGTGTTCTTTTTCCCCTTTTTGCATTCTCGGCGGCACTCGTCATGAACCTCTTCGTTCACTGCTGTTTCTGCCTCAGTGTGCCGTCCCCTCTTGCTCATTCTTAGACGATCTCCTTGCTCTCTATCTGTTCTCTCCACTAATTGAAAATTTTGATTGAAAGGTTTCTTGGAAAACATTCAAGCCAAGTGGCTCCTCCCTCTTTGCGCATTCCTCAAACCAACCAGGTAAAAGGCAAGACTTTGCGCAGCCAACGACTGTATGACGAAATTGGCCCCACCAACTCCCTAACCACATAGCCTCAGCCTTGGAAGGTCTGCTTGTCGAAGAGGGCGAGGGTGATGTTGGCCAGGAAGGCCGGAATCGAGTGGCATCGGCTGAGGAACGCCTGCACCTCCACGTCCAGCGTGCTGTGGCGTGTGATGTGTGTGTAACCAAGCCTACACCCCAACACAGCAAAGCAAAGCAAAGCAAAGCAAAGCAAAGCAGGCGAGTACCAGGAAAAGTCGGTCGCCATCAACTCGAGGCCGCTCTTGGAGGTCTTCTGGAAGACGAGTTCGTCGACGTCCTTCTCGGCGTACATGGACTTGAGCGTGTACCGCTTGACCGACCGCTCCTCGGTGTAGTCCACGCGCCACCCAAAGAGCTGGTTCACCGTCTCGCGGAACTCGCGCGTCTTGTCCTTGAAGATCTTCATCAGCCTCTTGTTCGTCACCTCGTTGTCCTACGCGCCACGCCCATCACAAACAACGTCAGACTCTCTCCCACCCCGCGCAGCTCATCTCTTATCCAAGCACACACGGGCCCACTGACTGACCTTTGCCTGCTGCTTCAGCACCTCGTTCTCCTCTGTATCGGGGTGTGTGTGTGTGTGTGTGTGTGTGTGTGTGTGTGGTGTAAGTGACTAGACAGGAAAGGAAGGGCCAGTGCGGGCCGGTGGGAGTGGCACCTTGAAGGATCTTGATTCGGAGCGCCTCGGCGGCGCCGAGTCGCGCGGTACTGGGCTTGCTGGACCCGCCCTCGTCCTCGTCCTCGTCCTCCTGCTCGTCTTCGTCCTCCAGTTCCATCCGCGCCGCGCTGCCGCCGGCCTCCTTCAGCTCGCGCTTGATCTCCAGCAGCTTGTCTCGCAGAGCGTTGTTCTCAACCCGCAGCAATTCCTGATCACGCGCAGCCCCCCCCCCAAACCCAACACCCCGGTCAGTGGGGGCGACCGTTTCACTGCGAACAGACACGTCGCCAGCTGCCCGCCGCACCACTTCCGAGTTCTTTTTCCGTGCCAGCGCCGTCGGGTTGTTGGTCATGTGAAGAATCTGTGGGCGAGTCGGAGGAGGTGACGTCAGCTTACGACACGCAACCAATAATAATAATAATAATAATAATAATACTAATAATAATAATAAAACACGGTAGGGATGCGGGGCGTTTGGTTGTGCCGACCTTGGTGGTGGCGGGGTTGTAGTCGCCCTTGCCCAGCCGCAGCTCGTAGGTGGCGAGCTCCTGACCGAGCTTGGCGATCTCGGCCGCCAGCTTTTCGTTGGCCTGACGCAACGCCTCATTCTCGCTCTTCAGCGAAGCCGCGAGCGCGCCGCCGCCCTCGTCGTCTGCTGGAGAGATACGTTCGACACACGGGTCGGTGAGTCTCACCACCGCGTGTGAGCGTCGCGTGAGCGCTGGCTGGTACCCTTTTCCTCGGGTGTGGAGGGCTGCGTGGGCTGGGCATTGGAGAGGGAGAGGATCATGGCCTTGCTGCGGTCGAGTTCGCCCTGCAGCTTGGCCGCGAACTCCTCCTGTCGCTGCAGCTGTTCCTCGAGTGTGGCGATACGCTCTGTCTCGCAAAAATACAATATAAAAAATATAAAAAATATAAAAAATATAAAGAATACAAAATAAAATAAAAATAAGATATATTTGTCAATTAGAATTCAAATTCATCATATCCATATCGTAGAATACTCCAAACAATGGTCGTACCGTCCTTGGCCTTGTCGTAGTCCTTTTCTTGGATATCACGATCGTACGATTCCTGAAGAAAGATCAACAGGCCACTGAGTCAGTGCGACAAGTCGAGCGCATGGGTGGTAGAGTGGTTGAGCGAGTGAGTGAGCTCGGAAAGCCCTGGGCCCGTACGAGAAGCTCACGGTAGCTGATCTTGTCCTTGCGGAGGATGTTGAGTTCCAGCTCTTGCCTCGCATTCTTCTCCGTGACGGTCTCCAGCTCTCGTCGGACCTTCTCCGCCTCCTTCCGGGCATCCGCGGCACGGGCCTCGTGCGTCTTGGCCACGTTCTGCGCCCGTTTCGCGTCGGCCGTGAGTTGGCCGCACTTCTCGGTCAAGCCCTCTGCGTGCGCACGAGGAAAGCCAATCATTAGCGGGCCAGCATTCAAGGCTGCGCGCGCGCACGCGCGAGCATGCACCATTCTTCCTTTGCAGGTCCTCAACGATGCCGGCAATGTGGGCCGCGGATTCAAACTGCTTCAGGTCCCCAAAGTAGCTCTCCCTAAGCACGCGCGAGTCGTGTCAGCTGAGCACAAAAATAAAAAAGAAATAAAATGAAATGAAAAGCAAGACGAGCGCGACTGCAATGGGCGTGGGCCGATACCATTTCGCGGTTTGCTTGAGCAGGTTTTCGTGCTCCACCTGGAGCAGTGAGTGCGACTCCAGCTCCTTCCTCGCTCTCTCGTACTTGGCACTGAGCCGTTCGATTTCATTCTAGAACATGCGCCATTACCCACTCAGTCACGGCGGTCACAACAGGCCTCGGCGACCCGGTCACTCTCGATCGAGAGAGGGAGGACCACAGCACCTGGAGGATCTGCGAGTTCTGCATGCGCTGATGCAGCTGCTTGTTCTCGGCCTCGACAGCCTTGCACTTCTTCTCCAGCTCGACCATGCGGCCGATCTCCTCTGTGGTGGGAAATGAAGTCGCATCAACTTGCTGTCGCTTGGGGAGGCGGGGAGAGGCGGGCAGGCCACTGGACCTTGCATGGCCTCCATCAGGGCCGTGGTCTCGGCATTGAACTCCGAAGCATTGGACAGCACCTGCAGGCGCTCCTGCGCCTTGGCCAGCTCGTCCTTGAGTCGGATGACCGTCTCCGCCTCGTCGTGCACTCCGCCCAGCTGCTTCGTGAGCAACTCGGCCTGTGCGGGCGCCTGGGATGTCAGCAACGACGCCTCGCACGTGCACAGGGCTTTGGGGGGGGGAACCGGGACCTGCTTCGTGAGCGCTTCGTTCTCGGCTTTGAGCGTCTCCTCGGCCTGTGTCAACTTGTGGATCTGCGTGCACGGGTTAGCAGACAAACGCGCTAGCTTTCTAACGAGAGGCCCCAACGCACCTTGTGTTCGAGTTGCGTTTTGGTGGTCTTGGCGTTGAGCTGCTCCTCGGCCAACTCTTCGCTTATCACGAGCTTCTCCTTCTCGAGCTCGCTCACTCGCTTCTCCAGCGCGTCTTTCGTGGCCTGCACTCGAGTGAAGCGATGCGCAGGGTAAGACGGGCACAACAGGGGGAGTCTAGAGTCGAGAGGCGAGAGACCTTAAGCTCCTTGACTTCGGCCGGGTTCGCCGCGAGTGCGGTCGTGGGCGAGGCAAGCCCAGCCGACGGGCGCATCAGAATCTGCGCCTTCTCACGTTCCTTTCGCAGCTCCCACTCCTTTCGGTTCAGTTCGCTTTCCTTCTCCAAGCGCATCTGTAAATGTCACCGGCACACACAAACGCGACACACCGATTGGTATGGCCAGCTATCAAATGGAAGCCGCATCGCGTGGGTCGACTCACCTTGGTCCATTCCCACTCCTTTCGCTGGAGCACCTCTTCGGCCGCGCGTGCCTTGTCGTGCGCATGCTTCAGCTCGACCTCTGCAGGGAGGACCGTTCAGTTCACACGATCCGGAGCTGGTGACGGCAGTGTCCATCAATTTGGGCCAGAGAGGTGACTGCAACGCACTCAGCTTACTAACGGCGTCGCTTGCGCTGGGCGCAGCTGCTGGCGGGGCACGGAAGCTGGCCAGCTGCTGCCTCAGCTGATTGATCTCCACCTCCTGCTGCTCTATCGTGCGCAGAGCATCCAACTGCATAACGGCACGACGCAATAAACGAACTCAGGGTGAAGATGTGATTACGATTAATAGGGCATGAGGTGACGTACGAGATGGGGAGTTTCTGCAGGAGCAGAGGGCGCGAGCGGACGAAGGGCACGCGACAACTTGGAGCCAACATGGGCAAAGGCATCCCCACTCCGCGGATTTTCAGGATCGCTTACCTCCTCTCCATCGTGATGGATCGAAAGAGAAGAATGTGCGGCACTGCGTCCGCGAATGGGTGAAGGCTCTCGAAATTCCTCCTCTTCCATATCCTCCTCCTGAGGCTCGGCCTCTTCATCTTCTCCGCGCCTTCTCTTCCTCTGCCCCTCCATCTTCGTGTGCTCGATCCTTCCCGCCAAATCGACTCGACACAAACGTACTTTCGTTAAAGTTACAAAAGCCAATTTGAAATTTGGTTAAGCCGAAGGGGTGGTGAACAGGGGCGCGAGGGCGTGGAGCTGACGGGCGGCCTCCTCGCGCGTTGCCATGGCCAGTTCCGGCCAGAGAATGCAATGAGGCACCACCACACCGTCTATCTCCCTGTAGATGGCGTTGACAGAAGGGGCAGGACCGCAGAGGTGAGATCGCGCAGGACATTGGGTTGCAGCCACGGAGAAAGCGTACTGCCAGCCTATTGCAGGCTTCTGGTGAGGTTGTTCGTGTTCTCGAGGGTCGGGTTGGCTTGAACGAATCATTAAATCGATGTCCTTCAGCTGCTTTTGTATCACACGGGAGGCGACCGGGCTCAGCGCTGCGCTGATCATGCCTGCCTTGTGCAACTGCTCAGTCGCAAGGACGAGTGGGTGAGTGCCTTAGTGTTGTCGTGCACAAAGGGAGAGAGGGAGAGAACCTCCCGGAGGAGATCGATGTAGGCCATCACTAGTGGAATACTGGCGGAGCATGCAAATTTGAGCATGAGGGCTTCAATTGCCCGCGTGTCCAGGAGGGTCGCCAACCACTCGGGCTTGTTCCGTACGATCTGCACATGTGGCCGAGTAGGTGAGGCCAACTTTGCCGCAGAGTTCAGAGTTGTTTTGGAGAATGGTACCATGGTGAGGAAATGAACGTCTGATGGCGGGAGTGGTCCGGTGGGGAGCGACGCAACGATGTTCTCCGTGAGAAATTGATTCCAGGGCAGCACACTGGGTGGACCGCCAGCTCGCATGCGCGATTCTGCGGCCCAGAGATTCGAGAGACAGGCCACACTCGCCTTCTTGAACGTTTCGTCGTCGGCCAGCTGAAAGTTGTTCTGGGCAAGCACAATGCACTCACGAATCTCGGGGTAGGTTGGGCTCTATGTCGTTGCGCATGGTCAGCGAACGACGGTACGCGAAGGGAAAGAGCTTGCGTAGTACCTGCACTTGTATCTTTTTCTCTTCACCAAGCAGGGAGATAAATATAGAGAGTCCGTGGCCAGCGAGCAACCGTAGGAGAAGAGATGGGCCATAGAGGTGCTTCTTGAGTAGATCCATTGTAGTAGCGCGAAGCAGACGTTCCAGCTGGGGTGCACAACATGAGTCTATCTTGACGATTGCAGTTAGAATGCGTGTGCGCAGGACGTACTGTTGAGGGACTCTGCCACCTGGTCCCGTGGGCCAAGATAAGTTTGCTTACTAGTTGCGCCCAGAAGACCAACGCCGCAACGACCACTACACCTCCGCTGAGGCCTTGGGATTCCTTAGTCGGCGCCAGGTAAGAGCACACGATGTCGACCAGTTTCTCCGCTTGCGCAACGCTGCATGCCACGGCTGAAGAATTCAATGAGTGGCGACACAAGAGAAGAGTGATGGTGCATCTGCTCCATACCCTCAGGTTCTGGCTGACGACCGGCCAAGAGCAAAATCAAATTGCCAGCATTGAGAACGGTCAATAACGCCCTATCAGGCAACTGGCGCTTGTGTAGCTCGCTGAGCGTGAACAAATAGACATTTTAGAGTCTCAGAGAATAGGCCCGAGCACAGGTGAACGAAAAGGAAGGGTAGGTTACCGGGAAAGAAGGACCGTGACGTGAAGCGGAGTAGTCAGAGGCTCCATGTGGTGAGCATGGCGTAGACACTGCAGATTGCAGAAGGCCACTGCGGATAGGGAAGTAGCATTCAGTTCGGGTGCGTGGAAGGTCATGAGCCGTTCGAGTGCGGGCATCAATCCGAGCCCTGCAAAGAGGCTCGTCGCATCAGATGACTTGATCAAGCACGCCTCAACCACGTGAAGCCCCTTCACGGAAAGCTCGTCGCAACAAGCCAGGATATCCTTTGACGAATCAACACTTTGTTAGACTCACACTTTTTAATGTAACAATGAAGGTGCGCATACCATTACAACGGCAGCGCCGTTGGAATCACCGAGTATGAGGTCCACCCACTCGGTCAGGCTGTAGGAAGCCAAGCTGTCCGAGATCCAGAGCACCATCTTCCACATGTGACGTCTTTAGACGATTTAGCGTTAAACACGCAAGCGAGGAAGGCGCACCTGGCGCTGGTTATAGGCACGCAGCTCGGGAGTGCTCCAAAGCCATTTGATTACGGCGACAGGTGGCTTTCTTGCCATCTGATAGCCCGTTGATAGAATTGCTCGCGTTAGGGTACGACAGTTCTCGTTCAACGTGCCTTTCGATCTGTGTTGACCGACCTTAACGGTGCGTATCGCAAACCCGATGGTGAGCACGAGATGTCACCTCATAAACGGGGAAGGAAATCATGTACCGAAACGAGGAACGCGAGCAGATGAAACACATCTGAGGGTACTTGCTTGAGATCGGGATGTGAACGGAAAAAGGCTTGAAGCGCCGAATCGATACGATCAATCTCAACAAACCTAGGTGGTGTGAGACTGAGTACAGTAAACATGAAGGGCCAGTGTACCTGTCGTTTACGAGAACTGCTGAATAGAAGACAGCAATGATTGTCAGCTGCAGCTCGAGATCGCCAGCTCTATCGGCCAACATAGTGTACATTTCTTCCGCATTGCCTTAAGTGTTCCGAGTCTTAGTGAGTCCATCAGCATGGGAGAAGGGAAGCATGCTACCTGGCACATGCTGAATTGCTCGCTTGTACGCCTCCGCAAGCTGGGAACCCTCTGTGCAGGCGGTCGCATCGAGAATGAGGGCCAGTAGCAGATGGTCAGCCAGTGCCACAATGCTTGCCTCGCTCTGAACTCGGCTACGAATGCCGAGTGTGATAGTGTAGCTACTTGCCCCTAATAATGTAAAGGAATTGTTTGCCTTTGACAACAGGCTCCATTACGAAGACAGAGAGATACCCATCAACGTCTTCATAGTGCCGAAGTGGAGCGATTTGGCGAGAAGAAGAAAACGCAGCACCATCGCTAGCAGGGCGTGCGAGTTTATCTGACCCCACATAGCCTGGACGGCGCAGAGAAGTGGTCAAAAGCTGGTGTACATCAACAAGGGTTGAGCCCGCATACCAACACCAAGGGAAGTAATCTCTCTATAAAACGGCCGGACGACTCGCATGCTTGCGCTTGAGCGCACTTTGCGATGACGTGCAGCACAGCGTGCAGAAAGTTCTGTAGTTGTTAAGATGATCGATTGGTAAACACGAGGATGAATATAGAGTTCGCTGGCTGGTACCTGATCCATCTCGCCAGCTGCAACCAAAACGCATAGTCGGTCCACAGCGGCATTGCAGCACGCAACCATCAAAGCCTCCGAAGCCCCGAGAGATGGCGCTGAGAAGAGGATGAGTCTAAGGTTGAAGAGATCAGGTAAGAAGAGCGGGTGTCGCACAATTAACCAACTCTGCCAAAGCAAGACACGCAATCGACCGCACATCCGGTTCGTCGTTGCGGATGCCTTGTTCTATGCTGTTCGCCACGACGGCCAAACTCTCTGCCTTCAGCTTGCTTGAGCAGGAGGCCAATACTTTGAGGAGGAGCTGAAAGCTGTCGCGCGGCATGCTCTCAATAGCATCGTGGATGATTTCGATCAGAGCATCGAATCCTGTTAATGTTCGAATTCATACGCCGGCTTCATGAGTTCAACTAGGTTGGTACAACGTACCGAACTGAATGTGCGAATCAAAGGCAGGATGATCCGATAACAGCGTCAAAAGGCCAATACTGGAGCGTAGCACAAGTGCAGATGCTTTACACGCTGCCTCGATTACGAAGTCTGAACAGAACAGGTCAGCGGAAGCGGAGCGATACTCCCCCAGGATGAATATTACCGGCGATGCCTTCCTCCAGGTAGAACGCGATTGTATCCGGAGAGTCCGTGCATATCTTGGAAACCACCTGCAATGTGAGCGCTCGCAGCGGTTCGTGTGAGGAGAGCAATCTGGGCTTCAGCGCTCTTGCCAGGTGGCCCCGCTCGGCAACAGTAGACCCCCGTACGACCTCGACTCCAGTGCCCACTGCCAGAGCGTGCAATAGCGCTGCATCCACCGAACAAGTGAGCGTCAATGCAAAGTCGAGTGTCACGGGAAGTACCGATTGCATTCGAGTGAACTCCTTCGCTTTGTGACTTTGAGAGGACATCTACAACGGAGCTCACCAAGCGACTGCCGAGGCCGAGCAGCTGCTGCCTTGTTGCGTCTACCAAAGCCATATTAAGAAATATCTTGGGAGTGATGTGAGCGATAAGCAATCTTGCAGGTGCACGAGTGCAAGGCATGATACGTACAAAGGTGCTTGAGACGCGAGTGTCTTCATCGGGATAGGACAGAGCGCCCAGAATGTGCTCTATCAAGGATCCATTGGATTCTGCAAGAAGTTCTGCAACGGAAGCGTCGCACACTAAGCGACCCAGGAGAGCCAACACGAATCGAGCTTGCTTCCACGTCAACGTTTGTAGCTGAGGTCGAGGAAACGTACGCGCTGTCAGTAAAGAAATGGATAGAAGGCCTCATAACTGTACCTGGAAGCGAATGCTGTCAATACATGCCGTCTTGTCGTCCGCATGACGCTGCAGTAGCGCACAGATGTCCAAAACAGTGCGGGCCAGGGCGTCGTCTGAGACACCCAACACTTGGAGTTGGGGGTTGTACTACGTGAGTGTTCTGCTTTGCACAAGCCGACAAGGGACTCGCACCTTGTACACAGAAACCCAGACTAGTGCTAGCAAAACTGGACGTAGATAGGAAGCTGGAGGTGTCATCCACGGAGCTTAGCACCTGTAGGACAATGAGCTATGGTCGCACGTGCAATGAATTACCTACAAGGCATGCACCTTCAGCATTTCCAGGGCGATGGTGCGCTTTCTGACGATGAGTTGCTTTGGATCGAGGAGCAGCTCCCAGGCGCAAGTGAAGCAGAAGCCATAACCTTCGCTGTCTACCAGTGTAAACGTCGCGTGTCGAGGGTCGCTGCAGTGGCTTTCGCCCACAAGCCCTACTCGAGTAGTGCAATGCACGCTTTGGCATCTCCGTCTCACAAACAAGAGAAAGAGACAGGATCCATACCCCTTAGCATTGGCGATAAGGTGAGCTGTTCTTGCATGCCTTGTCGCTCCTCGTACGCCGCCTCTACTTGTGATCCTGTTCCGCCGCACAAACGCCAAAGTTGTAGACATAGCCAAAGAGCGGGAAAAACGCAACCTGGTTTCATTTTGAATTCTCAAAGATACATCTTCCTCTTCTGGGGCTTTGGATGCGTCTCTTCATTGTCAAACCTCTCACGTGATTGAATGCGGAGTGCCTTAAATAGTTATGGTCGCGAAGACAAGTGTGTTTGTAGCATCTGAACGACAGCAGAGCCGGTGGGATACTTGTCCCTGAGATTACGGCTACTCTTGTAGGTTGCCTCACCCGAAAAGATCAGCGTGCCATCTTCAAGCGTTATTTCAAACTTTTCGGTCGTGCCGTCCTGCATGTAAATCATTTAAAACAGAACCTCCGAGTGCGAACGCTCAAGCGGTCTGGGATACCTTGGCCACCACTTGCAAGTCAGGGAAGGCCTTCTCGACGGCAAGCTTGATCGTCTTGAAGAAGGCATACCGACCTCATGCATTACTGTTATAATTTGAATTAATTGATGTGCTTGCAAGAGAGATGGGCTTCAGGGAGAGGAAAGGGGCACCAGTATTCTATGTACACCTTCATCTGGAAGGATAGGCAGCACAAAATAAATGAACGAGACGTCTGCGTCTTTTTATTTGTGAGTCTGCGTTCACGCAAACAAGACAAGGTCAGTAGATGTGCACGATGTCGGTAGTGCCACGGCCGAACGTCTCTGGCGAGTACATCTCCTCGACCTGCAATACACGTACTCACTAAGCCAGGGAGAGGCGCCAGAGTAAAACAAAGACTGGAGGGCACCTTGGGCGGAGGAGCGATAAAGACGCCGATGGTCGTGGCGCGCGTCAGGTAGGTGTACTCGTAGATGCCAGGCGCCAGGTAGGCCGTGAAGGCTTCACATCGGTCGTCCTTGAGCTCCTGGTGGTCGAACCACCTGCCATCCCAGCCCGACAACAGTCCTGCGAGGCGCGATTAGAACAAGGCAGAGCAAGTGAGCTCAGGGCATCGTATCAATCATCGAGAACGCAGCAGGGCCGGCGTCGTACCGACAGCGTAGCCGCGGCCGAGGCTCAACAGTTCGAGAAGGATGGTCTTGCGGCTGTTGTTGCTCTGTTGCCTGTCGTCGTCGCGGGCTTGCTTGAGCTCGGGATTGAGCGGCTCCAAGCCGGCAGGCAGCATGTCCTTGAGCGCGACGTGATGGCGCACGATTTGGGTGGCCACCACCAGGCGCACACGCACCCTCGCCCCGGCTCGGATCTTGACGCTTCCATCGGCGCCCGCGTCGACCCTAGCGTCACCCAGACAGGCGCCACCACGTATGTGAGCGCTCGGCATGGATTGGCTATCGAGTTATGTAAAGCACTGGGCCGTACTCGGACGGGTCGTCGACGCTCTCGTAGACGCGCTTGATCGAGAAGCCGCGGCTCAGCGCCTTCAGCTCGTGCAGGTCCGGAGCGTAGTTCATGGCTGCCGATCAAGTTGTCGACAGACAGGGCGAGGTGAGCTACTGCGTTCGCGGGGGAGAGCGAGTGTGCAAAGACGAGAGCTGGGCAAGTACCGATGCGGTAGTAGAGCTTGCCTTGGCCGCGCTTCCTGATGACGAGGTCCATGCCATCCTTCGGCTCGGGGCGCGGTTCGAATTGCTTGGCAAGAAGAGCGGTCATGGGCACCGCCATGGACTGCGTGTGGGCAGAGCGGCCGCGGAACTCCTGGCGGCCCAGATAGCCGTCCTCGACCCTAACATACACCACACACACGCACACGTGAGTGAATGCACGCATGCCTCGATAATCGATTGAAATCCTGAGGATCGTACCAGAAGCGGGCATCGAAGTTGGGACGAGCCTTCTCCTGGGTCTCAAAGTAGCGCGCAAAGGCCAAGAGCACCCACACATTCTGACGACACACACACACACACACACACACACACACACACACACACACACACACACACACACACAGAGAGAGAGAGAGAGAGAGAGCAAGGACAGTTGTGAGCGTTTGGAGATAATGGGTGCACAAGGAGGAGGCGCAGTACCTCCTGCGTGCTGTTCCAGGCGCCGCCCTTCCGCTTGGCCGCCTGTAGACCGCGAGCCAGCTTGGGGATCAAGGGGTTGGAGGGGTCCACCTCCATCAGCGCCAACATCACGATGGCGTCCACCCTGCGCGATCGATTCCCATCCATCCCAGGTCGCGTCAGATCTGCGCCGAGCCATCCCAAACGAGGACGAGGACGAGGGGTGAGTACTTGCGGGACGAGTGAAGCACGAGGTAGTTGTAGTCGCTCGAGTAGCTCGTTGCGAAGTGCGCCTCGCTGGCCGTCTCCACCGCTAGGTTGTTGATCTCGCGCACCCGCTGTCCCACCCACCGACACGTTAGCAGCGGCCCACGTCAACTCCTCCTCCTCCTCCTTGCCCGGGGGGAACGCGTACCAGAGCAACGGGGCTGAGCGATTTGTCGGGCTTGGCCGCCTCCTCGAGCTCCATCTCCTCCGCCGGCAGCTCGGCCAGCAGGCCCTGCATATCGGCCAGCGACTCATGAAGCTTGCTCTCCTTGTGGAAGCTGGCATCGAGCTGCGCCCCGTCCAGGTCGCTGTTGAACAGCATTTCGTTTCGCGCCTCCTCGAGCTTCTGCAGCGCCTGTTTGAGGTCGTCGATGCGCGACCGGGCCTCGGCGCGCGTGGTCGGCTTGGCCGAAGGGCGCTTCCTCTCCTCCGCGTGCACGATGGGCAGGACCATGGCCACGGCTTCCAGGGGCACCTTGCCCAGGCCCTTGGCCAACAGGCGACCTGCGCAGGGCATGTACGTGGCCTTCTCCTGAAGCTCGCGGAACTTGTGAAGCAGGAACTGTCGCCCACCCGTGCCGAGGTCCAGGTCGTGTGAGAGGCATACTAAAAACACGCAGAGCAACTGATTCGTAGCGGTAGAAGAGCAGGACGCACCACCGCGTAGGCCTGGATGGTGTAGCGCGCGCTTGGGGGGTAGGAAGCCGGGATAGGGTGAGGCGTGACCGTTGGCTGACGGTTTCCGAAGTATCTGCAATTTGGCGTGATCGGTTAAACAGGAACATCATGGCACGGGAGAGGGGGGAGAGGGAGAGAGAGAGAGGTGGACGGGAACCTCATTTGGGCTTGCTTGGCCTTCTCCTCTTCTTGTTTGGCGCGCCACTCCTTCTTGGTGCAGAGAAGGTTCTTTACGTAGCCCAGGGTCTTATCGACGATGCCTTGTTCGAACTGGATCCCGTGCTTCTCGACCATGAACATGGCGTGCGCCGCGTGCAGCTGTTTAAAGGCCCATCAATCGAAGCCCACACCAGTCCGCAGAACAGACACCATCAACGCGTCACATGTCGTGAGCAATTCGACAGGAGAGTAGCACGCTTGCCTGGTGTTGGAGGTCACGTACGCTGACAAAGGGCCACGAGGGGTTCTCCTTGTCCGCCATGCCGCTGTAGTCGTACGGATCTCTCTGCTGGGGCCAGAAGCCGAAGCCGCCGTCCTTGTTCTGCATCTTGATGAGCTTCTTGGCATCCTTGATAATGTGCTTCTTCAGGTCGAGCGCTGTCACGCCGCCAAACACATCGCGGAAGGCCTTGACGAGAGGCTCGAATGCCACGCTGCTGATGATCCTCGATGAGATCTGCTCGCTGCAGGCGTACTCGTAGGTGTAAAGGTAGTGGAAGGCGTCGGACAGGGACGTTAACATGGTCGACGAGGCGGTCACCTCGAGGCCGCCAAAGCGATCGTTGACGTTGGCCGGCGGCTTGACCAGCTGCACCAGCTTACCGCCCTCCAGCTCGCCTGGGCCAAAGAATGAGTTTCACATGTATTTTTATAATAATAATAATAATATATGCTAATAAATAAATATAATAAATAATAACTGTACAAAAATGTAGAGAAGGGGGATACCGCAAGTGGCAAAGGTCTCTACGACGGCGGGCTCCTTGAGTGGAATGACCACACGAGCCGCATCCGTGTCTGCGCCGAACACGACATGGCGACCGGTCACTGCCACGGCCTCCACGGTCGCTTCCTTCGCCACGATCGATGCCGCGATCGGGAACAACACCTCGGCCCTAACACCACGCAGTGAGTGCTCTGCATGCCGAGAGGAGAAGGGGGGAGCAGTAGCATCAGCTGCTGCTCAGAGCGTCGCACCTGTTGTTGGCTTCGACGCGAACGCACTTGCCGTGGGGGCCGAGGATCTCGAGATTGTGTGCACGCAGAGCCACTCGCACGTCCACAGCCGAATCGGTCACGTTGTGGATTACAAACGATTGCGAATACTGCTCGCTCCCCACCACCAATCCCCGGCCCAATCAGCGCCCGATCTCATCTTGTGTGGACGACAGACGAGGAAGGCGGGGCACCTTGTCGCCGAGAGAGAGGAAGCGAGGAGGGGAAGGGCGCAGCATGATGGGCAAGCGCGCCGTGATCGACGACTCGGCGACTCCGAAGCGGTTGCCCTCGACGCCAATGGCCACAATGCGATACCTGTCGTAATTCAAGCATCGTTCTTAATGCCCGAGTGTTGCGTGGTGTGGTGTCGCAGGAGCTCCGAGTGGGGTACCTGGTGAGGTTATCAGGCAACGTGAAGGTGACGCGCACGACGCCAGATGAGGTGGGCGTCAGGGTGGACCGGAAGACCGCCAGAGGACGGAAGTCCTGACGCAGGTAGACGGCTTTCGCAACCATCGAGGGGTCGCCTCCGCCCCTGATTGAGCGTGCGCGGATCAGAGTTGGAGCGAGAGAACCTCAGGAATGGCAAGAGCGCAGCCGACGCACCTCAGCCTGAGCACGAGATGAAGCGTGCTCTCGGGTTGGATGTTGTAGTCGGCCAGCGTGCACTCGTCCTCGAGCTGCTTGCCGGCAAAGATGATCCGCTGCTGGTCGGGCGGGATGCCTTCGCTATCCTGGATGGCGTTCTTCAGCTGCTCCAACTTCCACCAGGACGCCACCCTACCCCGCACCACCAGCACCACGTCAGCCACACCCGAGCACAATCAACCGGATCGGACGCTAGGAATGCCTGAGATGTGCGCGTATGTACCCGAGGGTGAGCGTCTTTCCGGTGAGCGTCTTGACAAAGATTTCGAAGGTGGCCATGGAGCCCTGAACTGAGGAGCGAGACGACAGCATCTGATTCGTAGCACCAACGTTTGCCCAAAGGTGAATACACAAACTCCTCCAGTTGGCCGACCGAGCAACATCGATAAACGGTGGGGGTTAGGAAAGGCACCTTGAAGCACTTCTCCCTGGGCTCGTAGAAGGACTTGATGGGGTCCTTTACGGTGTAGTTGCCCAGGAACAGCACGCTCTCGTCCACCACATAGAACGTACACTGCGTGCCCAAGCTGCCGCCTACCGGGTTGCCGACGTGGTCGGTGATGGCCACATCCACTGTCGCCGTGGCCCTGCAATAGGGAAAGAACGAAAGCGAGGTGAGAACAATACTTTGGTATTAAAAAAAAAGATAAATTGAACGTAATAATTTAGAAAAAGAGGTAACGAACCCAGGATTGTAAACGCTGGCGCTGGGCGAGATCTTGAGATGCAGTCTGGTCTCAGTCGACAGCACGGGCAGGAACAGGCCCATGGGGCTGATGTACGGCGATGAGTCCTGGTTGGGCACCAGGTTCACCTCCACGTGCACTCCTGATCTCACACCCAGAAAAGTTCAGCTGGGTCGGGGACGCTGTGCCTTTAAGGGGGGAGGGCGTACCGGGGCAGGAGTCACGACCCAGCGGGATGGAGATGATCTGCGCAGGCGCGGTCACGGTGAACCGGGTGAGCTCCACCTTGCCGTGCTTGGACACGCTGATGAGCCCCTCGGCAGGCCACGTCGGCGAGTGGACCAACACGCGTGCGGTCTCGCCAGGGCTGTACTCCTCCTTGTCGGCCAGCAGCTTGATCTTCTTCTCGGTTGACACCTTGGAGCCGGCCGACGCGTGCGGGAAGACGATCCTGTTGAGGCCGGCGAACGCCCACACGTTTATCTCCGTGTAGTTTGCTCTTCCCTGGGCGTCCTCCTGTGTTTGGGGTACCACTGAAGGTTAAAATAAAAGAAATAATTACAACAATAATTACAAAAAAAAGTGCAAAACGTACGATGGAGGCCGAGATTAGGACGCGGTCACCCTCAAGCCATGAGCCAAAGTTGACCTCGACTCCCACCATCAGAGGCGTCCGTTGAGAAGGCGATGCTCTGCTTCAGCTTCTGACAAGTCACCTGATCCCACCGCAGAGTCTCCTCGTTTCGAGCCCTGAATGTGTTAACACGCAACCCGTCAGGTCCAGCGCGATCAAGTGACCGCCACTCAGCATGGGTGGATCTTTCCCAGACAAAGCCCGAACCATTTCTTTTCGACGGCCTTGAGGTGGACCTTCACGCCCGGCTGCGGCAGTCCGTCGATGTCGGTCACCGTCACGAAACACCGAATGGCCTCACCTGAAGGATGGTAAGCGCCACATAGCAAACTCAGTCAGGCAACACAAACACCGAACCCCCCCCCAAATTGTTGGATCAGGGTGACTCACCGGGCCCGTTGAGAACCATCGCAGCAGGTCGCAGGCCTACGTAGAGCGATGAAGGATGCAACAGGATGTTGGACGAGGCGGACAGGGACTGTCGGTTGAGGTCCTTGATGGTGGCACTCGCCGTGAGCGACACGGGCAAGGGCGTCTTGCTCGACTGGGAGCCCTTGAGCCTGAGCGCGTTGTTGGGGGTCAGTCGTACAGCCAAGAGGCGGCGATGAGATGCACATGCGCGTGACTTCATTAGCGCATTGACACGAACCTGAGTTGGTGAGTGCCATCACGCTCGGTGGCGCCCTTGTGATCGCTCACATTGTAGAAGCCCATCGAGGCATTGGCATTGAAGCTGAACCCCTCCGTGTTTGGCGGTCGATACGATGTTTGCTTCCATTTCATGTGCCAGTGGACATCGGCCCCAGGCAGCGCGCCGCCCGTGAAGTACCTGCGCCGGCCACATCTCAAGGTTAAGGCCACGCTCACGGTGTTGGCTAGTCCGAATTGGGGAGGCAGAGGCCCAGCCGTACTTAGCTTCGGCCTGCAGATTCACGGGGTCCCCACAGATGTGCGGCCCCGCGCCCAGCACCTTGGTGGCCATCTCAAACTCGGGGTTACTACGCGACATTGAATAGGCGTCAGTCAAGAAAAGACTCACAGGATATGGGTCAGGGCATCGCCAGTACCGGAAGTTCTGGATGTCGACGTCGATCTGATGTTCGGCGTTGAAGGAGCGGCCAGACAGGGACATCATGCGCAGCATCATTGGAGAGTAGGATCCAGCAGACTGTTGTTGTTGTTGTTGTTGTAGTTGGTTGTTGTTGTTAAAGGATCAGGTTAGCGCCCTTGCCGCACGCTGTGAGCGGGTGCGGTGGAAAGGGAGAAGGTGGATGCGACGAACGAGCTGGGTGAACTTGAGTTTCGCGACGCCGAGCCTGAAGTCATCCGGGATCTCCCAATTGAAGGAGAACGAGCCTTGGGCATCGTCGATCTTGGCCGTAACCATCCCCACGTTCTGGTAGTGCGAGTTGGCGATCGTCATCACCACCATCCCTGCACACCAAACGCCAACAGCGCATTGGTCATCTACGCCATGCGAGAGTCCCACAAAGCGGACAGCAACTGTTTCCGGTACCTGAGGCTTTCTTGAGGTCGCCGTTCTTGGCCACCTTGCGCACCCATCCTTGGATGCGTGCAGTCTCGCCGGGACGATAGAGGCCGCGATCCGACACGACGTGGTAGGTCAGTGAGTTCTCCCTCTTGGGCCACTTGTACTGCTTGCCTTCGGCGAGGGGGCACAGGCACGAGTCGTTGCCCTTGGTCACGTACATGACCTGCACCTCCGAAAGGTCGTACAACGTCCCTGATTGCACGTGCCGGACACAGCGTCAGGCGTGGCCGCCGAGCGGGTAGATGAGCGAGGCACAGAGAGAGGTGAGATACGCTCAAGCGAGAGCAAGCCCGAGTCGTTGGTGACGCCGGCGTCGGTGCCTCCGTTCGGGAAGACGAGGCGAATGGTGGCTCCCGCCTGCGGCTTTCGCTCGCTCAGCGACGTGACAAAGGTGTGGAGTGAGGCCAGGTCGCCGATCACGTCCAGCGAGAGATCGGTGTGACAGAGCCAGGTCCATGCCTGTACGCCATCGGCCGATCAGTACAGATGGTTCAGTAGGAACACTTGCGCTTAGTCTCATAGTTGGTGCGCACCGTTTTGGGCGCGGTCTCCGGCTGCTGCGGGATCGTGGTGAAGATAACGACGACGTTGGCGCAGCCGCCAGCTCGCTCGAATACGGCGGCCAAGTCGACCTCGGTCACAATGCGCTTGTCCGCTTCCTGCACCACGACAGGAGAAGAGATTAGGCCGTGCACACGATTATCAGGGAAAGCCATGATGCGCTTGGTCGCTCGCCGCGCACCGCAGTGATGGGCACGATCTGATTGGCCAACTGGCTCTTACGACTCCACTCTTGGCGCAGGCCTTCGATGGTCTTGAAGGAGCGGTACTGCAGCCACTCCTTCGGTTCCACGCGGTAGGCCTCGTAGCGCATGGAGGCCACATTCGTAGTGGCCACGTCGAGCCTGCAATACCCAGTCCTCTTTAGCTGCTCCTTCTTCTCCACATCAAGAGGTTGACGGGGCGGCAGGCGTACTTGGGCGAGAACGACTGAGGAATGATGGTGAACTTGCCACCGACCGTGAGCGCTTCTGGCTTGTAGGGCGCAGTGAAAGAGTACTCGGTATCCACTGCCTCGCCACTCAGTCGCTGCGCAAGAGTCAAGGAATCATACATGTATGCGAAATTAAGACAAGTTGTTGTCGCCGTGTTCAACAAGGTGGGTGGGTACCTGGCCCCAGCGGTCGGTGAGATCAGGCGAGAGCTTGATGGCGTAGGTGCATCCCGGTACAAACGAGCCGCGCACATTGAGATGCGAGGAGCCCGCCGTGATCTTCAGATTCTCGGGCTCTGCAACAGAGAAGATGGCGCAAGAACTGGACGTTGGCAAGCGCATCACGTTATCGGCTTGCGGGAGGGGATAGGTCTTTACCCGGGCTGATGGCGACGAACTTCTGGACGTTGTCGTCATCGGTGCAGTCCTGAGAGAGTGCGTTGGTGAAGGTGAAGCCACCGTTGGTGTGCTTCGACACCTCGAGCGGTCCATACGTCTGCGCGGAGAATAAGGTTTTAGCAAAGCCCCGTGGCCTCACTAAGGAAGTGGGTTGAAGTGGCGTGCCTTGACGCTGAACGACGATGGGCTGGTAGAGCGCAGAGGGCCCTCTTCGGAGGGTGTACCAGGCCCGGTCGTCAGCTCCACCTTGGCATTCTTGGGCAACTCTTCGGTGGGCCTGTCATGAGAGTGGCGCACGATCAGGACCAACAGCACTTAGTCGTTTTTGAGGGCTGAGCCGGCAGTAGGTACCTGATGACCAGAATGCGCTGCGGGTCGGCCTTCTCGATCATACTGGCGATCACCCGATCAGTCACATCCGACGGGGCCACCGCTTCCAGGCCTATCTCCCTGCCCTCATCCGCCACTGCAATCAACAGGCAATCGTCAATAAACAGTGGCAAGACAAAGAAAGATCGCAAGATGGTCGAAATGGTATTGGGTGTGCTTACGCTTGGCGGTGATGGTGGGCAGCACTTTCGAGGCGTCCATAAGCTGGTTGAACTGCATGAAGATGGTGGGTCGCAAGCTACAAGCCTGCTCGTTGTCCTCGCCCAAAGAGTGCTTGGACACCTCGATCCTGGCCGTGGTGAACGAGAAGACCAGGTCCTCCGCCAAGGCCGCCCCCTAACGACGGAGAGAACGCAAAAATCTGAGCGCTCGAGACTTGCCAAGCCAACAGCTACTCCTATAGGCCAGCTGAAAGTCGAGTAAGGAGAGCGAACCTTGTTGGAGGTCATGACCGCGCTATCCACCCTAACCCTGAACTCGGTACTGCGAGGGAATCCGCTTTCCGTCTCAAACGCCAGCGTATGTACATTCAGCCTTAAGATGAGCATTGAAGAACCGGTGTGTTAGCTGATCAATCAATAGAAACCCACATTTGTTTCGCACTAGGACGGATGAGCGGTGGTATACCACTTCCACGAGCCTTGAACGAGAGGAGCGATGGAGACGCCTTCAACGCTCCCCATCTCCTCCAGCTCCTGATGAGATGTGACCGGTATCATGGGGAGCGAGAAGGTGATGACAACTTGTCCGCTGGGCGTCTTCAGCTCGCCTTCAGGCGAGAAACGCAGGACTCTGTGCGCAGAGATGGAGGGGCAAGCAACAGAGAGTCAACACCACAGCTACAGCGAGCCAAGAACACGCCGTAGCTGAGCGACTGCTTACTTGAGAGGCTCGCGGTCCTGCTCGTCCACGATCATGCCTGGTTCGTCGCAGTCGCCGACCGGAGGGAACGCAACATGGTTGTGGCCTTCGCGCGCCTCCTCGTCCATAGCCTCACCCTCTCCTTCTTCGCGCTTGTCTTCCTTCTCCCCGTCCTCCCCTTCCTCCTGCTCCTTGAACTCGAACGCCGGGCTGGGCTGGTCCCCGTCGTCGCCTGCGCCGAATTGGGGCTTGAGCGCGCCCAGGGTCTTCAGCAGACCCTCACTTTCCTCCAGGGACAGGTCCTCCGTAACGCTGTGGCCGCCGGACCCCTCCTCTCTGCCGCTGTCGTGCTTCACAGACTCGGCGGCCAGCTCGAGTTCTGTCGTGTTGCCTTCCCGCTTCATAGCCCCCTTCGGCCTGGCACCGCCAGTGCTGCTGCCGTCGTTGAGCCCGGCCAGTCGCAGGACCAGGTGAATGGTCGCGCCATCAGGAAGGTTGTGGTCCTCCACCAGCGACTCTGCCTGTGAGTTTCACAAGCACCCAAAGGCCATCACGGCAAAGACATTCACCAAGGGAACGCAAGCGCGTGAGCGCGAGGCGCCAACGAGAAGGGGGGCGGGGGGCTTAATGGGAACCTCGAGGGTACGGCCGGCCCATATGAGACGCTGCTGAGCCACGGGAATGCCTTCGCTCTTTTCCACGGCGGCGTGAAGCTCACTGACTCGCACGAAGCGACCAGACACCTCGATGTTCTTTCCCGTGAGGGTCTTGACCAAGACCAACAAGAGGGGTGAGTAAAGGGACTCACAACAATGCACTGGAGACAAAACAAAAGGTACCTTGATGTTTAGCGCGAGGAAAGGAATGACTTTCTTCTTGGCCGCTGGCGCAGCTACAGCACCGGTGTCCTTCTCCATCTTGCTTGTTTTAATGTTTAGTGCTTTAGCTTTGTCTTTGGCTGGTCCTCTGCCGGTTTTGGTTTTAATAGACAGGTCACAACTTTTTCTCTATTGCTGCTTGGGGAAACTTTTTCCAGGAATCTCTTCTTTGTGGTGTTTGAGTTCCAAGCGATGTTTGTTTCGATTTGGCTGCACCAACAACAAGGTTTACAGCTTGGCCACAGTGGCGCGCTTCTCAAGCTCAACCCGGAGAAGCTCCCGACGGAGGATCTTGCCGCTGGGTGACTTGGGCACCACAGCAATAAACTCGATCGCCTTGGGCCGCTTGTAGGATGTCAGCTTGCTGTGCATGAACGCGTTGATGTCATCCTTGGTCACGTGCCCGTGGTCCTGCGTAAGTCACGACAAGATCTCCCTGATGAGTTTTGTCCTGCCAACCGCACGGCCAGGCTTGGGGGAAACTGTACCTTCTTCAGGACGACGAACGCTTTGGGGATCTCGCCGGCCTCCACATCGGGCACGCCAATGACCGCCGCATCGGCGACCGCCGGGTGCGAGAGAAGCACCGCCTCTAGCTCGGCTGGCGCTACCTGGAGGCCCTTGAACTTGATAAGCTCCTTTACCCTGTGCGCCGCACGAGATGCAGGTAAGTCCATGCAAGTATGGGAGAAAAAGCACGGTAGGACGGCTGCACCTGTCGACGATGTAGAAGTACGAGTCTTCATCCGCGTAGCCAATGTCGCCGGTCTTCAGCCAACCATCTTCGGTGATCATGTCCTTGGTCGCCGCCTCGTTGTTGTAGTAGCCCTTCATGATCTGAGGGCCGCGCAGCCAGATCTCGCCGCGTTTGTGTGGTCCAACCGACTCTCCAGTGGCAGTGTCGACCAGCCGACACTCGGTGTTACTCAGGAGAGGTCCAATGGAGGCCGGCTAACCAAAACGTGCGATGAACAAGACAGAGCAAGCCCGTGAGTAGTGGGGTATGCGATCGAGAGAGTTGGGCGGCATACCTTGATCGTCTTGGGGTCATCAGGGGTGACATGCGTGGTTGGGCTGGTCTCAGTGAGGCCGTAGCCCTGCTTGACGATCACGTTGAGCTTGGCCTGGCACTCGGCCTGCAGCTCCGGACCGAGCGGGGCAGCGCCCGAGTTGATGACGCGCAGCTTGGAGAGGTCGTACTGCGCAACGAGCGGGTCCTTGGACAGCTGAAGAATGATGGGCGGCACGAGGTAGGCCCTCGTGACTCCGTAGTCTGCAAACACGAGCGCATAAGATCATGGAGCCGCGCATCCACACTGGGAGGAGGGGAGCTGGACAAGAGAGCGAAGCTTACGTTGGCACACGTGCAAGAAGTCCTTGAGGATGTACTTGGGCATGGTGACCAAGGCGACGCCGTGGTACAGGCCGCAGTTCATGATGCACTGCATGCCGTAGATATGGTACATGGGCAGCACGCCGACGAGCACGGCCGAGGTGGAAAGCGCGCCCTCGGCAGCTACGCTTTGCAGGACGTTGGCCGTCAGGTTGCGGTGGGTGAGCATCACTCCCTTGGGCAGACCTGCGAGAGTTCACGCGCGTCAGCTTACGACACACGGATCGAAGCTACCGGCCACAGGGGTACAGTACCCGTGGTGCCCGAAGAGTAAGGCAGAACGGCCACGTCGTTTACATGATCGATGACCACCTGGTTGAGCCTTTGAAGGTCCTGCGCGGTGGGCTGCTGCATGGTATCGCGGAACGCGATAGTGCCCTCCACGGCGGCCTGCTTGTTCGAGAACAGGATGATGGGCCTGCCCGCAGCCGCCTTCTTGACCTTATCTGCGATGAGCGTTCAGGTAAGACATGCATACGTCATATGTGCTGTGGGGTCTGCAACGCACCCAGGTCCTCCTCGATGGTGAAGATGATGGAGGCGTTGGAGTGGGCCAACTGCTTCTGCATCTCCTCCGTGGTGTAGTGCGGGTTGACCGTGGTCAGCGTGCCGCCAGTGGAAACTACGCCCTACAAAAGGGGAGTTTACAATACGTGAATAAGCAGTTTCAGTCCATTAATTAGTCAACGTGACTCAAGGTGTCTGACCCATTTGCAGGTCGCTACGTACGTGGAAGACGACAGCGTATTCGGGCAGGTTGTAGGAAATGATGGCGAGGGTGTGGCCCTTGCCAAAGCCCCTACGCAAAAGCCAGGCGCCGAAGGCCTCGACCCCCGACCGCAGGGCGCCGTAGGTCAAAGTGCGGCCAGTGACGGAGTCCACCAGGGCAGCCTTGGACTGGTCGTGCTGTGCCAAGCGGTCCAACATGAACTTGTGGAAGGGCACATCGGGCAACTGTACCGGCACGTAGGGGCTCTTGTAGATATGTACGGTCTTGTCCATGTTATCGATAGCTGCTTGGCAGGAAAAAGGCGCACTTGTCGGGTCAAGGTTGCACTTCATCCGGGCGTATCTTGGGGAAACCTCCGGAGGTCCACTGTTTGCGCCACTCGTGCGGCGGTGCCGGAAGATGTTCAACCAGTAGGCGACTAAAAGGAGCTTTTCTTCTGTGCAAATCTTCCTGTTTTTCTGACAAGAAAAGAATAAATAATCATTTTTCGCTATCTTTCAGATCGACCAACGCAATCACAATGGAGGTACTACGCAGTTGCAGTTGGTGGTTTTTTTGCACAAGCCAACTTTGCGAACAAACCTAATTTTCTCTTTCTCAGACGAGATTGGTTGCAGATGAGGTCAATTCGATCATGAAAGAGGTGCGCCACCCCCACATTCCCATTTGCTTCAATTCATCATTCACCTGCGCGCGGGCCCATGCAGGCTACCGAGGAGACACTAGCAGGCCACCAGTTCGTCTACGCGGACATCTCCAAGTGGACCAAAGAGATCATGGACACTTGCATCAGGAACCTCAGCGCGCTCAAGAAGCCCTACAAGTTCATTGGTACCGCTCCCGTGAAGCAAAACCGTTGTGTTTTGGTTGCACTGCTAGTGCTGTCTCATTTGTCATGTTGCCTGTCCTCTAGCGTGCGCTGCGCGCTAGTAGCTTGCACACCACTGATGGTTTACCGTGTTCGCTGTACTCCACAGTGACGTGCGTGATCATGCAGAAGAAGGGCGCTGGCTTCCATGAGGCCAGCTCTTGCTACTGGGACAGTGCAAACGATCGTACGGCTTTCCTCGGCTGTGTTCATACGCCCTGGCTCACTTGTGTTTTTCTTATCTCATCTCTTCCGTCTGTCTCCTTTCCTCTTCTTTAACGCAGTGAGCTATTCGTACCGTTGGGAGAACAAGTCGATGCATTGCATCACGTCGGTGTTCGCCATCAGCCTCTTCGCCGGCAATCCCACGCCATCGAACTGAACCGCGGTACCTCGCTCATCGTTTTGTTATTTTTGATTATTATTATTCCTTTTCGGAATTATTCTTGCCGATTGTTATTACGTTCATATTATTTTATTTTATATTAAGAAAAAATTATTTATTCCTTTTTCAACCGTGGTTAACTCGTTTCCTTGTTTAACAAGACCGGCCAGGAATGCCAAGCGCGGACAAAGAAAAGGAGAGGGCGCGTTTGTAAAGTCAAGAAACCTTTCTTTATAATTATTTATTTCCCTTTTTGCCCACTCAAACCTTTTTGCGCAAGTTTATGAAGAGCCGCGCTGACTGGTTGGTGTGGTTGGGCGTGTAGGGGGTGGCGGAATTAGGGCTTTATACTCTCCCTTCCTATTTGCCTGGCCGTTAAATTAGAGTAACGGCTAGGCGCAGGCGAAGCGACTGCCCCACACACGCGGAAAGGCAGAGGAGGTTCCTGAGCACTCACCAGACGCTTCGAGTGTACGTGTAGGGAGAGTTTCAAGAGCATGAGACGGTCGACGGCAGCAACACACAGACACCCGGAAGCTGCCTTGGCCTGCGATTCAGTGTAGGTGCGACCTCACTCCCCCTCCGCAGCAACGGCCTTCTCCCTGGCTACGCTACATCTCATCTCGGAGGCCGATATACGCTTCTCCAAGCGAACAGTGGGCCGCTTGGAGTGGCGGGGATTGGACTCCAGCGCACTCTTGTGTGAGCTGTGGCGAGCCTCTCACTAACGATATCTCCTCAATCTCTGTCCGTTCAGCTTTTAGTTGTACATCAGTAGCCTTCTTAAGAGCTGAGATGAAGCGAGATGAGGTCTGAGTTTGACGATCATGAGGTCGAGCTGGACGATCAACAATACCCACCCTCGTATCGCTCAGGTTCTCCCTCCCTCTCTCCGTTGATTTTTTAGGTGTTTCTTCTTCCACGTTTTCTTTCCTGTGCGGCCTTTGTCCTTCTTTTCTCTTCTTTCATTCCGTGTTGTGTTCTCGTTACGTTACGTTGTGACCTTATTCCATGCTATGTGATCACTTTGCACCATGTGGTTTCCTTTGTCGGTGCCTCATCTCTTTCTGCGCAGACAAGACCGAAAGAGGTCATCGGTGTCCGCGACACGGAGCGGTATAACCCACTGCTAAGCCCCCAACTCTGGGCTGGCTTGCCTTTCCGCGGCGAGCCCCCCGTGGCTCTGACCATCTGCACGTCTCAGAACTCCTCCAGCACGTGAGGCCATGACGACAGGCCCAAACCTAGGAGGTCGGGCTCCTTACGGCGGCACGCACGCTGAGTCGACAGCAAATCTAACCAGCCAACGGTTTGATTTCGCGAAATCAGAGGAGTGGCCCTTACGCATTTGGTAGGCGTTACAGGCCATGCTTGGCGCGCTTGTTGGCTTGGTCTTTTCTTTTCGTTGAGTGAGCGAGTGAGCTAGCGAGAGAGTGCTGTAGTGTACGTCTCGACTACCTTGCCCGCCGCGTTCGAGGACCGTTCGAGATTCCTGCCACTCGAGACAACCCTCGTCTTACACGCCTCCTACATACCGCGCCTAGGACTCTGCATTGGGAGGAGCTCCCCTGTCTCAGCCCCTGGACTCGCTTCATCCTTTCCCTCAAACTCAGCTCGACTGATCTTTCTACACTCGATTCGGCCGACCTCACACCTCTCGTCAAGCTTTCTTATCTGTTTCTTCTTGGTTCATCAGCTGTTCCCCTTCATCTTCCCCGTTCAAGATAATCAAGCTCCTGCGCGACCTCGACACACACCAAGCCCTTCGTCTACTTCCTCAAGGCCAAAGATGAGCATCCTCCCGGAGGACTCGACCTACTTTGGCTTCGATCACACAATGGACATCAGCGAGTTCTTTGCAGGCTCCGATGATCTGCTGTCGCACGGTTTCGGCGTGGAGGGGCACTCCCTCCTTCCATCCCCGCCCGAAGTTCGACGCAATTCCGGCTCCCTTGCCACTACCTCCACCTCGTCCTCTGCGACGCCCGCCAGCCCCTTCCGTGCGGGCGCCCGCCTCGCGCCCCAGGGCGAGAACCAGCGATTGGCCACACCTGCGCCCCGTAGCGAGCCAGCCGTCAACGAAGGGTGGACCAAGGAGGACACACTGCGACTTACCGATCTCGTCAAGTTCTACGGCCCCAATTGGCAGGAGGTCTCCAAGTCCTTCGAAGGCAACGTCCACAGTCCAGAGGTACCGCTCTGTCCCTCACATAACTCAAACACCCAACCAATCTAACATCGAAACGCAACCAACTTTCAACCCAATATAGGACTGCCAACAGCAGTATCAAATCCTGATCGACTACGTCACGAAGCAGAACCAGCTTCAGCTACTCGAGACGGCGGACGAGTCGGACCCGTCGCCCTCGCCCTCGCCAGCGGGCGAGTTCCTTTTCTCGAGTCCTGGCGACAGCAGCATCGACCCGTATGGCATGCAGGCGCTAGGCGACAACGAGGTCGTGATGGAGATGGGCAACATGAGCAACTACACCGCCTCCGGCATTCACCATCACCATCACCATCACCGACTCGCCGACATGGCCCCGGCCAACAGCATGAACGCCGCGAGCCTGCTGGAGATGAACCCCCTCGGCGCACTCGGCGGGATGGGCATCACCATGGCCTCCTACTCCCACCCGGCCGCCGCCTTCCAGCTTCGCCCTCAGCCCGTCCGACGCTTCACTATGGTGCCTACCACGTCGATGGGGGTCATCAACCCGCCGGCGAACAAGTCAAGGAAGCTGTCCTCCTCTTCTACGTCGTCCAAGCCGAAGAACACGAAGAAGGCGGATAAGGCCAAGAGGAAAGCCCAGCGCCGGCTCGAGAAAGAGAAGCGGAAGGACCTGCGACGACGCAAGCGCGAGAAGAAGCAGAAGCTGAAGGAGAAGAAGCGGGCCGAGAAGGAGAGCTCGACTCTGCTACTGACAGTCGAGGAAAAGCAGAGCAAGGACGCTAAGGACGCCGGCAAGAAGCGCGAGAGGGAAGAGATCAAGCACCAGTTCAAGGAACACAAGATGCCACGGCTCGAATTGTCGAGCACGGTCACGAAGGAGAGCAGCGCCAAGCCCAAAGAGAAGAAGGACTGCGCGGCCAAGGATAAGAAGAAGAGCAGCATGACGGCCAAACCCAAATCCGAGCACATCGACGCCGAGCCCAACAGCGCTGGGACGCCTGCCCCGACCTCGGCCTTTATGGTCGCACCCTCGACGCCCTCGGTCACTAGCGCCAGCAAGATGACGCCCCCCAGCATGCTGTCGCTGGCCAACGCCGTCCAGTTTCAGCAGCGCACAAACTACGGCCAGCCGATGCTGACCCAGCAGCGCATGCACTACCCCGTGATCATGCCCCGCATCCCGCCCACTATCCTCCCTGCCGGGCTGAGCATTCCTCCCGCACAGGCCCTCGGCCTCATGTCTCTCCCCGTGCCCGTGTCCGTGCCCCTCGCTCCCCCGACTGGGACTCCGTCATCGACGAGCGGTGTCGCCCCTGCCGCGGCTTCTGCGAGCTCGAGCGCTCCGGCCACTGGGGCCGTCTCAGCGATCGTAGCCCCCAACGTCGTCTCGGGGCAGTCGGAGGCGACTGGACCCAGCGATCCTGTGATCTCCGCCGACGTCCCTTCCACAAATGGCAGCAGTGCTGAGCCAGTCGTGGCCTCGGTGACTAGTTCGGTCACGGAGTCGCAGCCAGCCACATCTGTCAGCAGCGTCGAGCAGCCGCTCCTGGGCGCCGCCACCCCTGTCGCCGATCCCATCGCTCCAACTGCGACCACGACCCCAATGCCGATTCCAGCCAGTCCTCGCAGTGTGGCCCAGCCTTCTGTGAAGCCCGGCGGAGCGCCTACCACCGTGGCCGTACGCCCCTCTCTTCTTCTCGTGCCACTTCTCGAGTACCGCTTGCTCATATCTCTCTGTTGTTGTTCCTCCAATGCGCGCGAAACAGCCTCTGCCTGGCGCGGCCAACGCGGCGATCGCTCAGTACCCGCTCGGCGTGCTCCCGCGCGGATCGACACCTGCTCAAGCCGGATCAGCGGCCGCAGTCACTGCTGCCGCCAGTCTCAAGCGGAAGAAGTGCGGCGACAAGCCCGACGCGATCCCAGGAGCTGGTGGAGTCGTCGCAGTCGCTGGTGGCACTGAGGGCGGAGACAAGGCAGCCCAGGCCGGCTCGCCGCCCAAGAAGCGCAAGCGCAGGACCGCCGCCGAGATCGAGCGCAAGTTCAAGTGCGAGATGCCCAACTGCGCCAAGTCCTACGGCAGCGAGGGCGCTCTCAAGATGCACGTCAAACTCAAGCACCCGGGCGTCAAGCAGCCCGCGCTCAAGACCCCCGCAGGAACGCCTACCCGCATCAACACGACCTCGTCCCTGCCACTGCTCCTCCAGTTCCCTCTACCCTTTGCCATGCCCGGTCTCATGGGCGCGCAACAGCCCATCTTCCCCGCGCCGGCTCCAGGCTCAGCCGCGGCTGCGGCAATGGCAGTTGCGCACGCTGCCGCGGCGGCGGCCACCAACAACGCTTTGGCGTCTGCCATAGCAACATCGGCCGCTTCCGTTCCCTCGCCCGTCCAACGCTCTCCCTCGTCACCGTTGGCCTCTGCCCCCGCAGCAGTGGCTTCATCGTCGCCTGTGGCGTTGAACTCGGCATCGACTTCGCCACTGACGCCAGGGACCGGCTCGATCACCAGCTCGCTGGCGACATCGCCCACCACGCGGGTGTCTTCGACCTCTCTCATACCGAACCTCAGTTCCTTCCTTGCGACCACGCCGGCCTCGGCCTTCAGCTCGTTCTCTGTCCACTCGGCCCCGTCCCGGTCTGTGCCCTCCTCGACAGCACCTGCGCCGGCCGCCACGTCATCACCCTCACCCGTCGCGGCGAGTGGAGCCAGCGTGAGCGCCAGCCCGACCCCTTCTCCGGTCATTCCTGTCGTAACCTCGGGCCTTAGCGGACATTCGCTGTCGCAGCGAATCGAGGCCACGTCAGCGATCAAGACCCCGGCACCAACCGCGCCCACCGGTGAGCAGCCGAACACGGTCTTTCTATCGTGCAAGCTGGAGAAAATGGACGATGAGCCGCAGGCCCAGGACAACAGCGCGTACTCGAGCCGTGCCTCGTCACCGACGCTCGAGAGCGACGACATCTCGTCATCGACTTCTGGTTCTCCCACGCCCATGTCGCCCGCGGTCTCGGCCGCCGATCTGCTCATGGACACGCTGGGGGAGGGCATGCTCTCCCTGCCCTCGGCCATGCTCATGGATGAGGAGTCTGCGCTGGAAATGAGCGACGCCGATGTCCGCAGCGTCGACACCGGCAGCGCCCTCGACCATACGGCCGCCTCTTCCACCGCCACGACCACCACCAGCAGGGGCCAGGGCCAGGCCCAACCCGGCGGACAGCCCGCGCTGCCGGTCCTCGTCGACAGAAGCCAAGTCGAGGTTCGGGCTTCGGAGGGAACCGCGCACACGAATGGTCAGCCCTTCGACCTGCCCTCCTCCTTCTTCAACCCGCTGAGCTTTGAGGGCGACGAGCTCGAACACATGCGCACTCCCTCTGAGCTCAACGCGCAGCAACAGACCCAGCCTGCGCCCCAGGACAACAAGCTTCTCCTTCCCGACGCCGATGCGCAGGTCCAACAACAGCAGCATCCTAACGACGACCAACGGCGTCTGGTGGATGACGAAGAGTCCTTCCACACGGATGGCTTCCTCATCACCGACTTCAACGTCTCTCCGTCTTCTCCGCACTTCTCGCAGCACGCGATCGACTCCCTGTGAAGATCGAGACGATTCACCATCATCACCTCTCTCTCTCTTCCCACCTACGCATCTCATTCTGCAGCTTGACGTGGCCTTAGCGTGGTCACGTCAGCAACTTCATCATCATCTTCTCTCTCGTGTAGCCCTTTCTCTACCTCTGCAGTGCTCTCTCAGTTTTTACATACTTTCCCTTCTGTTCACGACTTCGAGGGGAAGGAAGATGAGCTCCCCAAGACACATCCAGACGACGCTCGCCACCATCGACGACGCGCGGTCTGTTCATCATCCCCACACTTCCTTCCCCACTCAGCTTCGCACACCTTCTTCTCTTCTCTCTTCACTTTCTTCTACACGGCTCGCCCTCGTCAGACATTCTTCGCGATCGAAGATCAACATTCGACGACGAGCATCATCACTCACCATCGTTTGACGTTCGCCAGCAACAGCACCCGTAGCGTCCCGAGCTCTCACCAGCTCGGACTAGCGACGTCACCGCAGCCATCCACTACCCGCTTTCTCACTGTACGCAGGGCGCACTCCAGCGAAGCACGAAGACGATCGAACAGGACACTCACACATGTGAATACTCGCCCTCCAAGGACCGATCGGATCCCTGCACATACAACCTTCAGATACCTCCTCTACTCTCATCATGTGAATAACTGTCTATTTCGAGTATAGATTCATAATACACCATTATACAATGCATGTTCTATCGCTCTTGGCCTGGGTTACAGTGAACATTGAGTTACAATTTAATTTTGTTTTCTTACCGTTGCATAAACCAAAGGCGAAGGCAGGATCGATGGAGATCGATGAGCTGCCGGCGGAGGTGTTGGTGAACGTTTTGGGCTACGTGCGGGAGCCGGCGCAGCTTAGCCGACTGGCACAGGTGTCGCGCCGCTGGAAGTCGCTGGCAGAGGCTGACGTGCTCTGGCGTGAGTTGTTCAAGCAGAGGTGGGCTAAAGAAGAAAGAGAACGCTTGGAGAAGGATGCTCAAAACAGGACCAGCGAGACCGTCATTGACGTGCCAGAAGAGGTGGAGCCAAAGCCACTCGATTGGGATCAAAAGTGGGAGGATTTCCTTTCGACGCAGAAGCCCCCAGACGTCTCCTGGAAGGTCAGCCTCACTTGCCACCCAGTCTTGTGCTTCCACTACCTTACCATTTTTTAAAGATTAATAATAAATAAATAAAAATAGATTCAATAATCAATATTTAGCTCGCTTTTTAATCATTAAAAAATACGCAGGGGTTCTACCTGGGGCATGTGCGAGGTCCGGTGGAACGGCTCCTGAGTGAGCTCGACCGTCATCCGCTCGGCCTGGCACAGCTGAGCAAGGTCAGCTTTCGCTCTCGTTCGGCCACCGCCTCCGCCACGCAGCAGGAGGTGCACACCTCGCCACCCATGCATGCTGTGTGTCTCGCGCTCTCTGATCGTGATGATTCGTTAAGGGAGCGACCGACGTGTGGATTCGTGAGCTGCTCAACATCTCGCGCTCGGCGCGCCTGCAGGAGGCGCTCGCCGCCTATCCCCGCGCGTGCCGCGATCACCTCGAGGTCATGCGCGAGTCGGTCCTCACCCGCCTCACCTTTCTTCGTCGCGCCCGTAGCATGCGTGCTTATCCCCACCATTCCACCATTCCACAGTGCAATCGATTGCGTGGCTCACCCACACGTGTGTGTGTGTGTGTGTGTGTGTGTGTGTGTGTGTGTGTGTGTGTGTGTGTGTGTGTGTGTGTGTGTGTGCAGTGTTTCTGGGCAAGCTGGGCGTGTTCGCATACCTCGTTAAGCGCTTTTTGCCCTGGCTGTACCCGCTGCCCTCGCACTTTCTCACCGCGCGCCCCACGGCGGCGTCCCTCCTGCGCTTCTGGCCGCTCTACGCCTACTGCGCCGCCTACTACTACGCCCAGCGCCTGCTCGGGTTCTCGCCCTTGCTTGCCCCCCCCCCTCTTCCTTCCTTCACCTCTCCTTCCCACTCACGCACGCATGCACGCGATTGGCTCGGCGTGCAGGCGCAGGGGCTACTTGCAGGGAACGCCCAAGTGGTATCTCGGTGTCGCCAAGGTCTTCAATCATGTACTGAGCTCCGTCCTCGAAGAGGTGGGCCTGCGGTACGCCCCCCCCCGACACTTGCGCGCACCCCCCCCCGTACATTCGCTCTCGCCCGCATTGCTGACGGCGGCCTGTGACTGTGGCTGCACGGCGGGCTGTCAGATGGCTCTGTGTCCACCCGTTCATCATCGCCGTGGTCGTGGCCAACGGCTTGTTCAAGGGGGGCGTCATCCTATACGCGCTGCTCCTGGCCTTTGGCTGCGCCAATAGCCTCGTGCGGGTATGCGTTTGCTCTCGTCCTGACGACCGCCATCACCACCATTACGTCACCTGCCACTCTCGTTCTGATCGGGTCCACAACAGCGAGGGGTACAGGGAACGAGCTCGCACCTCAGTTACGTGGGCGGCGTGGGCGTGAGCGTGTCGCTGGCTTACTACGCGGCCCGCTTCGACCTGCTGCTCGACGTGCTGGCGCGGGTGGTGATGCCCGTGTTCCACGCCACGACGCGGAACGCCTACCGCGACGTGATCGCGCGGCAACGCGGGACGGCCGGCGAGCGCCACTTTCACCTCTTCGTCGTGGGCCTGTTCGCGCTGAACGTCGTGGCCCACTTCGTGAGCCGCCTGGCCAGCCTCAAGCTCGCCTTCTCCTCCACCGCCACCGCCTCCGTCGAGCTCACGCTCACCCTGCGCCGCGCGCTCCCCTCTCTTTTCGCCGCTTCGACCGCGGCCACCGAGGAGGCGACAGCATCCGCGGCACCACAATCGTGGACTGCCCGGCTCTGGCGGCTGATGGACCAGCGGGCGCTGGCCAGCCAGCTCCTGAGCTTGGCCAACGGCAACGTGGTCGGGTGGGCCATGTGTCATGCTGCCATCCACCACGGCTTCCCGACAGTCGTGGTGCTCAAGCTGCTCTACGAGGCCGAGGTGCTCCTGCTCCAGCTCCTAAGCGCTGGCGCAGCAGCGTCCGCCAAGCTCAAGTAGCCGTGCTGGCCCAGAGGGCTGGTGGTTTCAGAGTCGAAGCGCACGAAAACGATGGTTCGGCTGAGCAAGATTCGAACTCGCGTCTCACGCGTGAGAGGCGTGTGTGTTTCCCACTACACCACCAGCCGTCCCGCCTCCCTGGAGATCCAAGTCCAAGTCAACGTTGGGGGGGGGGGAGCTTTTTGATGTAGAATACATTGTTCGGCGCGCAACATGTTGGCGTGTGAGCGTGAAGTACACCCAACACCTTCAACACTGAGCATTTGGTGCAAGAAGGGCTTTCGTTTTACTCGCTTCACGCGCCACGTAATGGTGGGGAGGTGGTTCGTTCGACGGTCCGCTTGGTCGGCCGCTCCGTGCGCAGCCGCACTTCCCACCGGGCCAGCAGCCTTCGCACCTGTGTGAGGCTCAACGGCTGTGCATAGATTGAAAAGGGGGTGTGAGAAGATGAGACCTCCCACAACGCGAACGGGATGCCCAAATGATCTGAGGGGGAGGCCCACCTTGGCCAGGAAGTCGTCCATCACCTCTAGGTAGCGATCGCGGTCCTCTTTCATCGCGCTCGCCGTCATCGCGATGATCACCGGCTGCTTCTCCTCGGGTAGCATCTCGCGAATCTTCTTCGAGCACTCCATCCTGTGTACACGAGTGAGAAAAGAACAGAGAGAAAGAGAGAGAGAAAGGGGGGGGGGGAGCGATTGAGACGCGCACCCGTCCATGAGAGGCATCATGATGTCCATGAGGATGACGTCAAAGGGCTCCCCCCGCTTGACGGCCTCGATGGCCTCCACCCCGTTGGTCACCGTTTGCACGTGTCGATAGTCCAGCTTCTCCAGAATCCGCAGCATCAGCTTCGTGTTGATCACGTTGTCGTCCGCCATCAGCAACCGCAGTTGACCGTTGTCATCGTCGTCGTCATGGTTGTTCTTGCTCCTCCAGCCCTCGTGAACTCCGTCTTCGTTCTCCATCTCCATCTCCATCTTCATCTTGGTCATCTTCTTCATCATCTCCTTCTCCTTCTCCTTCTCCTTCTCCTTCTCCTTCTCCTTCTCCTTCTCCTTCTCCTTCTCCTTCTCCTTCTCCATCGATGATCCCTTCTCGCCGTTTGAGGAGGTCGTGGACGACGCGCTGTCGCAGTCGCAGCCGTCGTCCACGACGGGGATCACCCGCACGCCTCCCCGTCGCTCCCTGGACTTCTTGCGCTTGTCGCGCCAGTCCTGCTCCTCCGCCAGCTTGCGCGTGACTCCGGAACTGCGCGGGCTCAGCCTCTGCTCATCGCCGCCGCCGCCGTTCGTGCTGCTGGTCGTGGTCGTGGTTGTGCCCGCCCTCGTCGCGGCGGCCAAGTCGTCGGCCGAGGCCTCTTCGGTCGCGCGCAGGAGCCGTCGCTCCATGCCCTCCCACTTGGCGCGTCGCTTGTGGTTGAGGAGGGCCTCCTCGCGCTCGGCGTAGGTCATGTCCTGCTCGGCCGTCATCGCGACCGCGGGCGCGTGGGCAAAGGCCGCCTTCTTGCGGCGCGCGCCGACGACGTCCATCACCGGCCACTCGGTGCACAGCAGCTCGGCCTTCTCCAGCCTGGCCTCCTGTCGCCGGGCCTCGATCTCGGCCTGCTCGGCGATCCGCGCCTTCACCGTGACCCGCACCGTCGTCCCCTTCTCCACCTCGCTCCTGATCTCCAACTCTCCTGTCATCGCGTGTGACACGTCAGCATGCGCACGTGTGTGTATTGTCTGTCTGTCTGTCTGTCTGTCTGTGTGTGTGTGTGTGTGTGTGTGTGTGTGTCTGTCTGTGTGTGTGTTGTGTGTGGCGATGACACACCGTTGAAGAGTTGGACGAGCTGCTTGCAGATGGCGAGCCCGAGGCCGGTGCCGCCGAAGCGTCGGGAGATGGAGGTGTCGGCCTGCACGAAGGGCTCGTGGATGCGCTCGAGCATGTGCTTGGGTATGCCGATCCCCGTGTCGCGCACGGTGATGGCCAGCGTGGCGACCTCCTCGACGTGCTTGTCCACCGCCTGGTCCACCTCGCCCAACACTTCAAAGTCGCCCTCCTCGCCAACGTTGTGCGTCGAGTCGCCGTCGCCGTCGCCGCGGGTCGAGTCGTGCCCGACGACCACGATGATCGGCGGGGGCGCCGCCGATCCGACCATGGGCAAGAGCGACGGCGGAGACGCCGCGGCGGGCGGGGAGGGCGGCCGGCGATGCTTGCGCTCGGCCGGGCGGTCGACGAGGTCCGTGTGGATGTCCACCAGCCGGATCTCGATGTCGATGGACCCGTCGTTCGTGAACTTGACCGAGTTGCCCACCTGTCCACGGGTGCGGAATAAGGAAAGAGACACGCCGACGTTAATTTTTAATTCCTATTACTCGTGTGTCGTGTCGTGTCGTGTACCAGGTTGCACAGGATTTGACGCAGACGAATGGCGTCGGTCATCAGGTACTTGGGCACCGCGGGGTCGATGCAAACGCTAAGCCGACGGGGCACACACGCACGCACGCAGAGAGGGGAGTGACGAGGGAGAGTGTGAGTCGATGCGTTCTCCCGAGTTAGGTCAAGCGAGAGGCGATCGCGGTACTTGATCGTGTTGTTGTGGTTGCTGGCCTCGCGCGAGAACAGGTTCACCACGTCTTTCACCACCTCGCGCACGTCGCTGCACCGCACTTCCAGCTTGAGCTTCCCGACGTCCACCTGAGGGAGTGTGTCTCAGCACGAAGGCGCCGAGCGCACAGACACAGAGGGACGAGCCAATGGCGCGCACCCGCGAATAGTCGAGGATATCTTCGATGATGCGGAGGAGCGTCATGCCGCTCTTGTGAATGGTGCGCACGTAGTCTCGCTGCTCGCGATCGAGCCGCGTCTGCAGCAGCAGGCTTGTCATCCCGATCACCCCGTTCAGTGGCGTACGGATCTCGTGGCTGTTGTTGTTGTTGTTATCATGGTCGGAGAATTCGAGAGGTCAGTGCCCAGCACACAGCGGCTACTTGTGAGGGTGCGACTGATTGGGGGGGTGTACCTCATGTTGGCCAGGAAGTTAGTCTTGGCCTGGGTCATCTTGTCCGCGTTGAGTTTCGCCATTTTGAGGTCGGTTATGTCGATGCACGAGCCTGAGAGATAGACCGCACAACACACACACACACACACACACACACACACATCGATGCCTTGGTCAGTCGGGCGGCGAGCCCACCCCCAAGGGCAAGTCCAGTGCTGGGCGCCTCACCTACGAATCCCAGAAACTTGTGCTCGACCTCGTTGTCGCCCTTGCCTCGCTGCTTGGCGAAGCGAGGCGCCTGCGCAGTCGATGATGTCGCGTGAGCGAACCGACGACACACGACACACAAGCACGCGTGCTGCGGAGGGAGGCCACGTACGCCGTTGTCGAGTATCCATCGATACTGGCCGTCGTAACGCAACATCTCGTACTCCATGGAGAAGGGCTGGCGGGCCTCAAAGGCCTTGACGTAGATGTCGCAGCAGCCCGCTCGCTGCTCGGGCCGCACGTCCTCCAACCACCCGTAGCCACGCTCTTGCTCGTACGTGCGGCCCGTGAAGTTGAACCACGTCTTGTTGAAGTACGTGCACTCCGTCGTGAGATCTGTTTTGCGAATGCAGGGCCAAAAAGATGCATGGATGGATGAGCAGGGTGCCAAGTAGAAGATCAAGAACGAAGGGTTGGGGGGGGGAGACTGACCTGACATCCAGATCATGACGGGCGAGCAGTCGGCTACGTGCGCCCAGCGCTCCTCGCTCTCGGCCAGCTCGTGTCGTGTTTCGTGGAGGGTGTCCTCCAGCAGGCTTCGCTGCGCGTCGGACTCAGCAAGACGCGCCCGCATCTGGGCAAGCTCCTCCTTCAACTTCTGCTTCTTCTCTCTCCTCCTCTTCTTCCTTTCCTTCTCATCTTTCTTGGATTCTACGGCCTCCACATTTAAAGGTACTATCGGGTTGACTTCCTCTCGAGGCGTAAGCTCGCCACTTTCCTCTTCCATCCTTTGCTGCCTCTCCATCTCCAGATTCTGTAGCTCATCTCGCCCCAACCTCAGTGATTCCTTTCCCGTTTGGCCGTCATCGTCGAGAGTTTCTTCGTGTTGCTGCTCCTCGTCGCCCCGCCATCTACTCCTCGATTTCATGGCCCCCAGCTCTTGGGGCAAAGTGAAGCTTCACGAACGGATGATGCCGCGGAGCTGGTTGCGATCGCAGAGTTAGCACGGTTGCATTCTATCAAATCGAAATCTACCACCGCGCAAGTGGCACGTGCACGTTCATGAACACGCGCCACTTGTACAAGCGCCACTCGCCACACGTGATATTAAGTCGCGTGGGAGAAAAAAACTGATGAAAATCCTAGAAAACATAACAACACGCCTATCTGGTCTTGTGTAGCGAGGGGTGCACACCTGAGGGTGGGCACGTTGAGAAGGGCCGCAGTGTCTGCCCACACAATCAAGTGAGGAAATGACTGGTTCGCGGCGCTGTAAGCTGGGCCAGTTGAGTTGTTTGTTCGACTTGACGCCGAGTGGCACGATCTGCCGAGCTGGGATGACCCTCCGCTCGTCTCCCTTTGGCTCGGGTTTTCCGTTCACCTTCCTTTGTGGTGGCCTCGCGCGCTTGCGTTGTAGCTCGCTACCGCCTGTTACCCTTCTCGCTGGCTTGGAGAGCGCAACCTGCTAGCTGGTGTGGATGACCAACAAGTGGGAGGTTAGAAGAACAAGGTGAGAAGGTGTTCCTCCCAACAGGTCTGGCAAAGGACAATGGGACGACAATGACAGCATGACAGTTCATTTGGAGTGGACTCATCACAGTATTCTGTGGATTGAGGGGATCGCCCCACCAGCCCCCAACGGGGTACAGCATGTGAGCCCTTCACTAACACGTCAGTCGAGCAGCGGGTAAGGCTAAAGGTGCACAAAACAACGGAAGGCTGGCAGACAGGTGAAACGTACACCCTGCCCATCTACTGGTCGGAAGCACATCCGGCGGAGGGGCACACCACATGCTCCTTCTTCGGGTCGTACCAAGACGCCACCGTCACTCTTGTGCAGATGCAGCCCAGATGACGATGTCTGGCCGAGAGGCTTGACGCGGTGACTGGCCGTCAAAGCCAGGGTGGCCTAGGCAACTGGTCCGAGAGCCTGAAAGACAAGGACCAGAGTCTAGAAGGAGATATGGGCATGATAGAGCCTAGAGCCCTCTCCGTGGCACTAACATGAGGCGGGAGCGGAACGCTGTGTGCAAAAACGGTGGTGTTGGATTGGTTGGGCGAACACAGGAGGGTGGTTTAATGGAAGAGATCAGCGCAGTTCGACGCCCAACTTGACCGGCACCTCGTCGCGCACCTTGCCCTGAAGTTCGTTGATCTCCTCGTTCGTGAGCGACCTTTGCGGGCGTGCAAACGATGACAGCGAGCCACGAGCAGAAACCAAGACCAATCGGAACGTGAGCAAATGAGCGAAGGAGAGCGGATGGGGGGGGGGGCGTGTGACGGACCTGTCCATGGACCTGTAAGTGATGCGGAAGCAGAGGGAGGTGCGGTTGGTCTTGGGGTGGGTGAACTTGTCCACCACCTCCACGCATTCCACAAGGTCGCCCGCAATCTGAAGATGCGTGTGTGTGGCGTCAGCACCATACACACGGAATCAGCGGAAAGAGCGTGCAGCAGCGAACCTGGCCCACGAGTTCGAAGAAGGCGTTCTCGTGGAAGTGAGAGGGCACCCAGAAGGCGATGTCCTTGTAACACGGCGGGAACTTGCTGTAGGATTGGAACTTCACGTTCTCGCCTTCAGCCGCCACACAGCAGATGCGATGCGGGGGGACGGGGAGGGAGAGGTCAGGCCGGCTATGCAAGCTCAGCGCTATTGGCGGGTGTGTGTGTGGAGAGCGGTACCGGTAGCGAACTGGTCGAGGAAGCGCCTGTCCTGCGACCAGAAGAGGCGGATGTCAGGAATGTCGAAGAGCACCATGGCCAGCCGCTCCAGGCCCAACCCGAACGCCCACCCTACGTTGCCCTCGGCGCCATAGCCTCCATCTTCATTCCCAGTCAAGTATGATTTAATTAGTTTTTTTTAAAACAGAAAAAAGAAAAACTAGAAAACAATAAATAATATTGGAAGAAGGGAAACCTTGGCTGATGGGCATCCCGCAGTTGCGGACGATCTGCGGGTTGACGATGCCGCAGCCCAGGACTTCGAGCCACTTGTTCTCGAAGAAAATCTCCATTTCCCACGACGGGTGGGTGAAGGGGAAGTAGGCGTCCACCCATCTGACGAGAGAAAGGTACAACAACATCAACCACAAACAAGAGCGGCACGTCAGGCACTACAAAATCAAGTGAGATAATTTTACAACTAAAATCAAATTATATGTATATATTAAAATAAATATATATATATATATATATTAAAAAAAATACGCGTACCGCACTTGCACTTGGCCGAACACGGCGCTGACCATGCCCTCGAGGGCGTCCTTCATGTCGGCAGCGACGAACTCCTCCGGGGACTTGTTCTGCGCCTGGAGCTGCTCGGGCGTGAAGATGCGCACTCCCTCCATTTGATGGAAGACCTGGCGCCCAAATCACACGGTTGCGGCGTTGAGAAGAGAGAGATGTGTGCGTGCGTGTGCGGATAGCGTACGGGGTAGTGAGTCTTGTCGATGGCGTCGCGACGGTAGACGTCGCCGGTGACCAGGAAATGGCGCTCGCCGCTTCGCATCAACTCGGCCTGATGGGCCGACGTGTGCGTGCTGTTGGACGCGCCCGAGGTAAGTTTGTGAGACGGCAGCCAGCAAAAGGAGCCTGCAATCACACACGAAGGGAAGGCCCCGAACCGCAGCAAGGTGGACTTGTTGAGGTAGTACGTGTCGTTGGCGCTGCGGCCCACGTGGTCCACGGGGAACAGCAGATCATCAAAGTTTTGCTGTTGAATTGATCCGAACGGGCCCAGCGGTTGTCAGAGACCCAACAATTGAACGAACGAACGAACGGTACGGGAGTGGTGCACGCACCTTGACGGACACGACCGGCTTGAAGGAATCGTAGATGTTGAAGAGCGGCTTGTTGTCCTCCTTCTTGTACTTGTTGGTGAAGTAGGTCTCGATCCGCTTCTTGATCGTGTTCAGTGGGTGCTTGTCCTCCTTGTGCAGGTTGGTCCCTGAACGTGCCACCGAACCGCGTGCACGTCAGCGCGCACGGCCGCATTGCATGTGCGTGTGCGAAAGAGAGAGAGAGAGAGAGATGGGTATGTCACACAACGTCTGCGTACCAATCTTGCTCAGGATGCGATCGGTGACGTTGGTCACCTCGTCCTGCTCGATGCCGTGATCTGCAGCACGGACATGAGGTGGGCCACACGGTGAACGGCACTGTAACGTGAAATGAAGAGGAAGGGGTGGGAGGAACTACCCTTGAAGGAGAACGAAGCGGCGTAGAAGCGCTTGGCCGCCGAGCCCAGGCGGAAGGGCTGGGCCTGCTCCAGCAGGTAACCGCTGGTCGCTAGCGCATTACCAGAAGCGGCACCCAGACCCCTCGGCCGCAGCTGAACAGATAGGCCTGCCGCCACATTACCATAAATGATTCCATTATTCAAAATGGTTTAAAGAATAACTGTGGGGAGGAAATGCTACGGAGTGGGTTTGAGGCGAGCGTGACACCGCCACGAGTTGCGCAGAGGGAAGATCCGGATCTCTGTGCCGCTCGCATTCTTTGTCGTTGTTTTCTTCTTCTGGATAAGAGGTTTTTCTTTTTCTTTTCATTTTTCGGCAGAGAAATATTAAGAAATAAGACATAATTCATATCCAGAGCCATAGATAAGAGCTCCAACCCCACAAGAGCGCACTTGCGTGCTCTTTCAGCCAGTGCAACCCGGCTAGTGAGGGAAAAGTCTGATGGAGCTGAAGATAGGGCTGACTGAGGCCCGGCGGTCTCTCCGGGACACTCACCATCCGTCCGCCAATGAGACCTTTTTTGATTCAGACGTGGTGGTGTGCTGTTGCGGGCGAAGGCGAGGCTGAAGCCACTGCTCCTGATGTCGATCGAACCTCTCGCTCGATTTGGCGATGTACCCACGACCGCGCCACGCCCCAGAAGCGCGGCAGCTGGGGGTCGGTCATGGCCACAGCAGAATAGAAGAACTGTCATGGGATCTCTCGGTTAGCCTACCGCGAACAGCCACTGCGAAGCAACGTAGCATGAGCCGGATCGATACCTGGTAGTCGTGGTTCATGTTCGTGCCGAGGTCCAGCTCGGCTTCGATCCCCACGTCCACGGCCTTCTGGTAGTACCGCATGATGTCCCCAAGCAGCGGCTCCACGTCGCCTGCACACATCAACCGTGTAAGCCCCGGAGTGGTCTTATGGCAAAGGCAAGGCGAGGGCTCACCTGCGGTGACGAGGAGGGGCGGAAACCCCCGCAGGTCGCCATAGACCGGGCTGATGTAAGGCGAGCATATGTCGAACACGTCCTGCTCCTGTTCCCTGCTCACTGCCTCGGATCGCGCAGCGGGCGCCGCGACCTCGTCGAAGCTCACCGCGACCGGCCCCTGGTCGCGACGCTTCTCGCCGATGGCGATCTCGACCTCGCCCACCTCCGCCGCAGCTCTGGCCGCCGATCGAGCCAACAGGTTCGTGCTGCTCAGCACCGAATTGCTGCGCCGCAGACGATCGCGCCAGATCTGCGTAGGCGTGAGCTCGGCGGTTCCCGGCTCGATCGGCTCGTAGTCGACGTACAACGCCGGGACCACTCCCTTCACAGGCGGCGCCGTGCCAGACGCGGCGTCGGCGGCAGTGTGTCCCTCTGTTGGCGCCTCCGATGCCTGCGCATCGTGGCGCCCCTTCCTCTTCTTCTGCGATAGAAGGCGGCGCTGCCTGCGCTGATGGAACAGCTTTTGGATGCCGTTCCACTCCTTTCGCGTCTCCTTCTCCTTCTTCTTCGCAGCGGGCGGGTCGGTCGCCTCCAGTCCCAGGTAGGCCAGCGCGAATCTAACCACACGCACGCACACACGGCATGGGTCAGTCACCACCACCGTGGGCGCACGCATGGGAACGAGGTGCGAGGTGACGCCTACCTGACGCTGATGTTGTACGGTCTGAACGTCATCTTACCCCAGCTATCGGGGGAGTGGACCGAACTGTTCTCGCTGACGTCGACCCTGCTCGACTCAACCCGCGGTGAAGATCGGTTCATCATCAGCCACACGGCACAATTTCCACGATTCACTCGTAAAGTAGCGGCAGATTGGGGAAGAGGGGGGAGTAGTTACCAGGGAGAGATCTGCATGGCGGCGAGGGGCATGCAGGGGTACTGGTCGGCCTGGTCCTCGTCGAGATCAAACGGTATCCGGTGCCGGCGCACCAGCTCCATTTCGAAGTCAATGGCCTTGAGCGTGGGCAGGCCCGCCGCCTCATCCTCCTCGTCGTCGTCGTCGTCCTCCTCCTCGCCGCCCCTCTCACTGTGATCCTCTGCGACCGACCTCGTGTCAGAGCTCTCCTCCAAAGTATGGGCCTTCTCCTTCAGCTTCGCCTGATCGCCTGCCAGCGGGAGCTGCGCCTCGGAGGCGCTCGTCTTCATCACGCGGTGTCGGGCCTTCCCGGCCGAGCTCTTGAGGTCGGCCATCGACTGGCGCCGCACGAACAGCTGCCGATGCAGTCGCCGCTCCTTCTCGGCTTCCTCCTCCTCCTCCTCGCAGAAGTCCAGGTCGTCGTCCTCCTTTCGCTCCTCCTTCTGCTCGCTCGTCTCGCCCACCATCTGCTGGGCCTCGTTGACCTCCTTGCCCTTGGACGTCAGCGGGCTGGCCTCCGCGCCCACACCGGCCTCTGGCCCACCAGCGCCAGACGTCGTCGCCACGGGCTGATTCTGGTCGACCGACCCAATCACGTCCACACAACGGTGAGCGGGGCTGGCCCGAGTAGGGGCGGGATGGGCCAAGCCTACCGGCGTGTCTGGCTTCTTGGGGCTGGCGTGGTTGTTCCCGTTCATGATCTTGAGCTCCTTCTCGAGCCGCATCTGGCGGATGAGCAACAGGAGGCTTCCCACGAGATTGCCGCCGGCGCTGTCGCCCCCCATGATCACGTTCTGAGGCGACACGCCTGCAACCCTCCCACACACACACACACACACACACACACACACACACACACACACACACACACACACACACACACACGTCGATGTCAGTTAGCGCTCGCTCGCCACCCCTTGCTCTCGAAAGGGGGGGGGCAGTACCGCCTCCCTTGGGGCTGGTCAGCCAGAGATAGGAGTCGAGCGCCTGCTTGAGGGCGATCGGGAACGGGGCCTCGGGCGCCAGCGAGTAGTCGACCGCGAAGAATCGGATGCCGCCCAGCTTGCGGGAGAAGTTCCACAGCCACCTGCATCGTCGTCGAACAGAAGGCGTGAGCTCCCTCCCACCCCCTACGAGGAGACGCCACGCGCTCGCGCATCGACGAACGAGGCCTACCTGCGATAAACCGGCACGGAACCGAAGCAGAAGCCACCACCGTGAAAGTAGATGATCGTGGGCGTGTCCAGGCCGATGTCGTTCACGCCGCGAAGACTCCCGTTGGTCGCCCCGTTCATGGTCTGTCCTGGGACCGTGTCGCTGTCGAGCTTGTGCTTTGGCACGTCGCTGCCGTCAGGACGCTCGCCCCCGTGGTCGTCAAAGTCTTCGGCGTCGCCGTAGAACATGTCATTTTCCTTGCAGCTGCCGTTGGTCGAGTGGTTGTCGTCAATGTCCGAAGCCGCGGCCTCCTTCTCCTTGCCGGTGTGGTTTTGCCTGAGCTTCTTCCGCTCTCGCCTGCTGGCGCGGTGTCGACGGCGAGGCACGTAGGTGATGAACTCTGCCTTGAGCCCGTTCTTCAGTACGACCTTGGTCCTAATCGCGACCGTCATGCAACCAATCACAGACGTCGAGTGAGGTCATCGCCTCTCTTTGGGCAGGGGAAGAATGCGTCGACATTCCAAAGGGCTTGCTGGCTGTAGGTACCTGCGGAGATGCCAGCGCGGTATGGGCTGCATGGGCATGAGGTGCCGCCACTCCTGCCAGGAGAGCAGGTAGTGCTTGTCCATCTGTGCACGTGTCCGTCGCACAACAGCGTGAGCAGCGGTCTTTAGCACGTGCCATTTGCAGGAGGGAGAGGGCGCAGCGTACGAGCTCGAGCATGAGCTGGTAGAAGAGCTCGTTACGAACTGAGAAGTTGGGGTAGATTGGGCCCTTGGTCAAGCGGTGCACGAACGTGCGCGAGACGTTGGCCACAACGTGGCCGCCCAGCTGGAGTATGTGCTTCTTCATGAAAGTCCTCTTCCTTACCTTCCCCTGTTTCTTTGCTCTTTCTATCAACAGCTCCATCTCTCTGTGTGTTGTGTGTTGAGTGTGGTGTGCGAGCCGGTGCCCTGTCGATGCTGGTGCTGGTGCTGTGTAGTTGAGGTGAGTGCGATTGGAATGGTCGGGTGGCCTGATACAAAAGCTGAGTGAGGATCAATGGGAAAGCGTGCTGGCGTTTGAATTATGGCGTTACGCCGACGCGTTGGTGAGCTTCGGTGCTTTTCTTTCTCGCCTTCACGATGATGCGAAACGCGAGAAGTCGTGTGGAAGGCGAGCGTACTTCCCTGGTTGCGTTACCTCCGACATTTTGCGGCCCGCAACCGGGAGTAGATGCCCTTGCGCAATGCAACCGCGTTCCACGGAACAAGCTCCTGAAGAAACCGATGAAAATGCAGCCAATTTGAATCAACTGGATATCTCTTTTCTCTTGTTTGGGCCTGTCAGTTGGTTATCACTAAGAAAATAGTATAAATGAATAATTTAGAGTAATAAACAGACGTATATACTTACAAATCAATAAAATCGGGAAAAATACAGGCGCAGTACGCCTAGGCGTTGAGGTCGAGCACCTCGACGGGGATGATCTCGTGCATCTCCCGGCCCATGCTGCTGCCCTTGTTGACGAAGCGAATGCCTTGGCCTTCACCGTCCTCATCCTCTCCCTCTTCTTCTTTCGCGTGCACGCTGATGACGTTGCTGAATCGCCCGCCGGCCTCGACCTCGCCCAGGGCTCGGTCCTCCTCGTCGAAGAAGGACGTGTCGGACCGGGTGGACAGGGACGACGAGCCGCCCAGCGCGATGATCCGGTCGACGGCGTCGAACCGAAGGTGAAACGTGATGTCGACCGCGCTCAGCTCGAACGAGTAGCAGAAGAAGTGCAGCAACAGCGACAGCGTGAGGAGGTACTGGTTGATCGTCCCCACGTTGCGCAGGCCCACGTCACCCAGCTGCAGCTTGGCCAGCCCGATGAAGAGCCCCTCGACCAGCGCGAGCGGGAAGGTGCAGAAGAGGCACATGAACAACGTCGATACCTGTTACGCAAGCGAAAGCGAGCGTAAGAGAGAGAGAGAGAGGAGAGGTAAAGGCGTCGCCGACTCGTCTACCATTGATGATGATTTAAAAGGCGGTGAGTACCTTGGCATAGAAGTGGAGCTTGCCGCGAGAGCTGTGTAGGGTCTGGATGCGCCACAGGGCGTAGGTGAGAGAGGTGAGGAGGAGTCCCTGCATGATGCCCAGCACGAAGAACATGGCCGACGCCGTGCCGTGGTAGTAGCGCGCCTCCTTGAGGTCGACCACGGCGAGGAACAGCAGACAGGCGCAGGCCAGGAGCGACAGCACGAGCGCGACGTAGTTGGCCTTGGGGAGAATGGTCAGCATCGTGCGTTCGCTCCCAAGGACGATGATGCGCTCCCGGCGGTAGCGGCCGTCGTCGCCAGCGTCGTCGCCGGCAACGTTGATCGTGCGATCGCCGCGCGCGAAGCCGTAGTAGAAGTCGGACACGTCCTGGAATCGGTCCTTGAGGTGTCGGAACAGCATATACGCCGAGAACGCAAACAGCATCGCCGCGCAGCTTAGTGTAAACGTGAACACATATCGCTCAGGTGCGTAGATGCCTGCCCAGGCGTTAGAATTAATTAGTTTGTTTTTGTTTTGTTGTGTTGGTTTTTTTATATTCGAAAAAATAAAAAGGTCAGTTACCGGTTTCGCTAATGTAGGGGAGTCGGCCATCTTCGTTGTGGCCAAGGGACATGGTCAACACCCACGAGGTAGAGATGCCGCCCACCACCAAACCAAAGGCTGTGCCATCACAAGAAGAACTGAATTTGTTAATTGATGTGGAGGGATCCTGTATGCAGGCCGCAGCGCGTACCCACACGCGGAAAGACGCTGGCCTTCATGGCGTGGTCTGCCGGCTGAAACAAACGAGATAAATAAAAAAGCGAACAATAAAACGAAAAAAGACAAAGAAATTAAAATAGCGGCTGAGATGAGGAGAGCAGGCCAGCTGCACTGCCCCCGCAGCGTATGGAAAAGGCCAGCGCTTACCACGGCCACTGGTGTGATTGTTCGAAGCGCCGGAGGTGGCCGAAGTGTGTGGGTTAGCACAACACGGCCGGTAAAAATCTCCATCTTCACACCATCCCTGGCCTCCAACAATCACAGCAGCTTTCTGCCTTCGTGCCTCTCCCACCATCGACATAACCACACAAGCAGCACCCCCTATGCGCCGTCGCAAGCCGGCACGGGCACAGGATTCCAAGAACTGGGGTTGAATCCTAAAACCATCGAGGCCTTACAGAAACACTTCAACATACATCAGCCCAGTCCCATCCAATCGCTTGTACGTTTGTTTGCATGCAACTGATTTATGGAAATGAAATTGTATTTATTGATTATTTATTTCAATATTTGTGGGTAGGCACTGCCGGCCGTCCTCACGGGTGAGGACGTCGTGCTGGGCGCGGAGACTGGGAGCGGCAAGACGCTGGCCTACCTTTTGCCAGTCATCCACGCTCTTACGCAGCAGCCACCACCAAGGTAATCCTCCGCCAACCCGTTGTCCGTGCTCATTTCGCCCTTAAGACGTGCCGCGCGCGATCAGGATGGAGGCGTCGAAGAAGTATCCATCGGCCATTGTCCTTCTCCCGAACAAGGAGCTGTGCGAACAGGTACTACGATGCCGGACCTCCCTTCTGTTCACACGTGCCCAGACTCTCAGCGCCTGCGATGTCGTCATTCATGGCCAGGTGCTTTCGGTGTGTCAGAAGGTGGTGCCTCCCTCGATCCTCTCCGTCAAGGCAATCAACGGTTCGGTCCAGTACACTCTCCACCATTGCTTGCTTTTCTATGCCCGTGTGCGCCGTCTGCCCTGTGACGCTGCACAGCAGCCCTCTGTTGTCTTTTCCCTGTTCGCTGCGGCGCCGCTGACCTCTGCTCGCCGCGAGCAGGGACGGAACTCCCGCCCAAGCGACCCGACATCCTGCTCACCACTCCGAATGCCCTGGCACGGAGCCTCCACGATGAGATGCTGCACTGGGTGCGCCATATCATCATCGACGAGGCCGACCTCATGCTCTCCCCTGTTTACTACGATCAGGTCAGTGTGACACGTGCGCTTCGCGTCTGGCCTGCAACTGCGCGCCGCGCTGACCCCACCGCGTCACTGTAGGCCGCACAGATCCTGGACTTCTTCAAGCGCGAGACGAGGCGGGAGCGCAGGTCCAAGGGCCAGGCCGCCGCCGAGACAAACGACAACAGGAACATCGTGCGACAGCGGAAGGTGCAGTTCATCTTCGTCGCGGCCACCATACCACTCCAGGTAACCCACCTCTCTCTCTCTCTGTGTGTGTGTGTGTCCTGATCAGTGGTTCATTGGCGCGTGACCAACTCACCTTTCCGCACGACAGGACAAGAGCAAGTCGCTGTCGATCTACCTGCAGAAGCACTTCAGGCACGTGCGGCAGGTCTACACGCACCACTTTCACCGCAGCCTGCCCAACGTCGCCCTGAGCTTCCTCCCGCTCCCCGAGGAAGTGGAGGATCGCGTGCAGGCCCTGGTGGACCTCCTCGAATCCAAGAGCGGCGTGCGCGTGGAGGAGCCCATGGGCCTTGCCACCGAGACGCCCCACGGCATCCTGCGGCTAGCCACAGACGAACTCGAACGGGAGGCGAAGGAAGGCGAGGCGCAGCTGGACAACGAACACGAGAAGGCAGAGCCATCGACGACGCAGGTCGACGATAGAGAGGAGAGCGGGGCGGCGGCGGCGGGCCTCAAGCCGAGATCGACTCTGGTCTTTGTCAACTCGACGCTGGCGGTGGACGAGCTACACCAGGAGCTGCAGCTGAGGGGCGTCGCCAGCTGCGTTCCCTTCCACAGGTGCGCGAACAGGCGATCCAACGCCACATGGAGGGAGGCGAAGCTGACCTGCCTGTGTTGCCTGCTGCTCTGTACCGTGTCGGGCGCAGGGAGATGCCGCAAGCGGAGGCGGATAGGAACCTGCGGGACTTCCTGGCGGGCAAGGTGGACGTGATGGTGTCCACCAACCTGGCCTCGCGTGGCATCGACTTTGTGGACGTGGAGCACGTCGTGCAGTTTCACTTTGCACAGAGCCTGGTCGATCACATCCACCGCGTCGGCAGGACCGGGCGTGGCGGAAGGAGTGGAGAAGGTGCAGGCCTCGCCGCCACATCTCCTCATTCTCTGGTATGGTGATGGCTGACCTAACCGCTTTCTTTCGTGTGTGAATGCCAGTGACGTGCTTCTATCGTGAGGCCGATGCGCCGATGGTCGAAGCCATTCGACGGGCCGAGGAGCAGAACGCGCAGATGGCCATCCAATACAAGCCCACGCCCGAGAAGTACAAGCCGCACTGGCGACGCACACGGTCGGCCACCAATCACCCATCGAAGGCGTGAGCGAGCCTGCGTGCCGCAATCAATCTTTTTGATTTTCTATTGGTCCGAGTGGACCAATAGAAGACTGACCCGTGTCCTCATTTTCTGGCGTATTTTTCTTCTGGGCTTTTTTCCCCTGTCGTTGAACGAGACGCTGAGCGAGAAGCACGAGAGCAGAAGATGAAGGGATCGTCTACGCTGATGGTGATGGTGGTGGGGTGCCTCTTCCTGTTGGCAGCGGGCCTGCACTCGGCTGACGCGCTCTACACGCCCAAGGATGGCGTCATCCTCGCCACGGATGCCACCTTCAATGCGCTCGTTCTCCAGAGCAATCGTCCTTCCATTGTTGAGTTCTTCGCTCCCTGGTGTACGTGCGACCTCTCCTCTCGCTGCCAGCACGAAGTCATGTAGCGGCCGGCAAGTTACAAAGATAGATTCTTTGCAGCTGCAATTGAGTAAAGCTCAAGTCAAGTAACACTGGGATGTTATGCCATGCCATGCAGGCGGACACTGCAAGAACCTGGCTCCCGAATACAAGAAGGCGGCGGCTACGACCAAGGGCATGGTCAACATTGTGGCCGTTGACTGCGACTCCGCCTCCAGCAGGTCCCTCTGTGGCCGCTACGAGATCAAGGGTACGGTTCAACCTCCCCTCCTACCTCTGCGTGCCCTGTGGTGTGAGCACTGCGCCGCGTGCGTGGGCCAGTCGCTTATGCTTCCTGTGTTTCATTTGTTCGCCTGGCCAGGCTTCCCCACGCTCAAGCTGTTCACGCCGGGCAAGAAGGCGCCCGAGGACTACAACGGCCCGCGATCGGCCAAGCCCATCGTCGATTCTGTGTTGGCCAGGCTCGACGCCAAGAACATCAAGAAGCTGACCGCCAAGAGCGCCGAGGATTTCCTGGCCAACGCCGCGCTCCCCCGCGTCCTTCTCTTCACCAGCAAGACCAAGTCGAGCCACCTCTACATGGCTCTCTCCATGGAGTACAAGGGCGAGCTCGCCTTCGCTGAAATCCTCGACAAGGAGACCTCGCTCGGTAACTTCTGTTCCCACATGCGTCGCTTCGCGTTGTGGTGTGGCGCGATGCGAGCGGGTCGCGGCTGACTCTTACTGTTGTGTGGCTCGCTTGGGCGATTGCAGTGGAGAAGTACGGCGTGGAGTCGTTCCCTACCCTCGTCGTGGTGAACAACGACGAGGAGCAGACCGTGTCCAAGTACGAGGGCGAGTTGGGCTACAAGCAGCTCGCCTCGTTCCTCTCGACCTTTGCGCCCAAGTCCAGCAAGGCCAAGGGCGCCAAGTCTTCCGAGAAGGCCGAGACCAAGGTCGACCCCTCTGTCCACCGAAGCCGCACGTGTGCGCGCATGGTTCTTACTGCTCGAGCCCACGTGGTTCCCCAATTCTCAGGCCGAGCCCACCCCGGTCCCGCTGGAGCAGAAGCTGTACGCGCTCGAGAGCGATGCCGACTACGCCAAGTACTGCGTGGAGCAGCGCCGCATCTGCGCCATCGGCTTCGTGCCGTCCAAGGAGCAGGACGAGGAGGAGCACGACAATGCGGTCAAGGCTCTCGAGGCCCTGGCCGCCGCCCGCGCGGACGGCGACGCCTTCCTCGTGATGTGGGCCGACGGCACCAAGGCCACCGGCTTCCGCCGCACGCTCGACCTCTCCTTCGACCTGCCCTCCCTGGTCGTCGCCAGCCCCAAGAAGAAGGGCTTCGCCCCGTTCCGTGGCGCCTTCACCCCCAAGGCCATGGGCGAGTTCCTCGACAGCGTCATGCACGGCGTCAAGCGGACTTTCCCGCTTCCCGACTTCCCCTCGGCCCTCTTTGACAAGCAGGCCTAAGTCCAGCAGTCAGAGCCCAAAGCCAAAGCCAAAGCCAGCCTCCTTCCTTCACATTCCCCGACCAGCAGTTCACCACACGCACACGCGCCAGTGGCAAATGTAATAAACAAAACAGGCGCCTCGCCACACCGACCCACGTGGAATGGCCAACGATGGACCTGGGAAGTGGCCAAAGGTCTACGCTTGGGCGAAGGAGCACAAGAGCAGTATTGGGTTGAGATTGGGGAGGGGGGGTTGCGGCAATCGTTGGCTTGATGGGCCGCCTCGGGGAGACGGGTTGAGGGCCAACGGTCCGCTTGTGGGCTATGATTGGCGATTGGCAGGGGCGCGGACAGGGAAAAACTGGTTTCTGCGTTTCTCGCGCTGTACGACCTATTCGCGAGACCAAGCTCGATCTTGGAAGCTCCAACACTCAGGGGAAGGGGAGAAGGAAGAAGAACAAGAGGAAGGACCCACCCCTCACACTTCGTTGAGCGAGCGCGCCAATTTATCCCCTTTATTTTATTGTAATTATCGACTCCTACGAGAATCATCTGGAAAGGAAGAAGAAGCGGAGAAAGGACACAAGTGCTCAGCAAGGAAGAAAATGGCAGATGATGGATGGAACATCCAGTTCTCAGACTTGCAGACACTGAAGACCATTGGAAAGGGCAATTTCGGCAAAGTGTACAAGGGCGTTTATGTGGGAACGGAGGTCGCGATCAAACAGCTTTACTACGTCGATGACGAGGACATGCAAAAGTATATCGAGCGAGAAATGGCCACCCTCAAGTAACCTTCCCCACTTTTGTAGTGCACTTTCATGCGTATGAAAGAAGTAGTATCATTTACATTCAATTCGTCGAACGCAGGGGCCTTCGCCATCCCAACATAGTGCAGCTGCTCGGGCTGTGTAAGGATGACACGGGCATCTACATTGTGACCGAGTTCATCCCGGGCGGTGACCTCCGCACCAAGCTCAAGAACGACAGCCTCGAACTGAGCTGGCTCCTGCGCGTAAAGATCGCTATCGACGTGGCCTACGCCATGAACTACTTGCACTCCAAGAAGATGATTCATCGCGACCTCAAGTCTCAAAATCTGCTGGTTCGTTTGCCCCGCCCCTCACAGAGCGCTCTGCTCCTCGCTGCCACTGCGCCCTTGCAAAGTGGGAGTCTCGCCCAGCGTAATCTAACGCTATCGTGCTCTGTGTGCGTGTTGGTGAATGGGTGGTGTTGGTGAATGGGTGCGTGCTGCCTTCCTAGGTGTGCGAGGACTGGAAGATCAAGGTGTGCGACTTTGGCTTCGCGCGCAAGGCAGAGCCCAAGGCCGACTTCCTCACGATGTGTGGCACCGACGAATGGATGGCGCCCGAGGTGGGCCTGGGCGAGAAGTACGACACGCGGGCCGACGTGTTCTCCTACGGCATGGTCCTGTGCGAGCTCGTCACCCGCCGCAAGCCGCCGCGGAGACAGGCCGGCCGCGCCTTCGCCTTCGAGGTCAAGGAGATCAAGGCCCGCGCGCCGCCCGACACGCCGCCCGAGCTCATGGACCTCATCGTCAACTGCGCCCAGTTTTACCCCGAGAAGAGGCCCACCTTCAGGGACATCCTTCAGGACCTCAAGGAGCTCTCGGCCAAGCTCGAACGCGAGAACCCGTCGCCGCCACCACTCCCGCCCGTCGTGTCCGCCTCGACCAACTCGGACGACTCCTCGTCCGACTCGTCCGATTCGTCGGACGACTCTGACGACTCCTCGTCCGAGTCCTCGTCGGACGAGTCCAGCGAGGAGTTCGAGTCGAGCGCCGCGGGCGACGAGGAGCTCAGCTACGGCGGCATCGTCGAGGAGGACTGAAAGCGGGAAGACGACCCAGCCAGGGCCTCTCTACTCGAGCACGTCCGAGTTGTACGCGAGGTGTGTGACAGAGGGCCGGAGAGGACGGGCAGATGACCCCAGAAACGGGAGGACGACAAGAAGCCTTCGCCCCCCCACAATGTACATCAACAAGGGGCACCACGGCTCTCCCCTTTGGCCTCCCATTAAAAAAAATCATAATATTATCTAAAAACAAACCTTCTTTTTTATTTCATTCCTAACATACCGTAAGCGAAATTTCGTGGGCTAGATCAAGACCAGGAGGGCAGGGTTAGTCATCGTGTCTCTGCCAGCAAGATAAAACAAAGGCTCTGCGTTGGATAGTTAACTTCAACTCAGCACAAACACGTTTAAGTGCACACATAAATCAAGATGCAGTGGATGATGGACACCTGGAGAGCTACCGTGTGGTTTGCCCAGGGCTACCGGCACTACCTCAAGGAGGGCTTCCTGGCCAAACAAAAGTACTGCCCTCTTTCACTTTGCCAAACATCACCTCTGCACTTGCTTCCCCCTCCACGTTAACTTGCCAACACGTAATGCCAGGGGCTGGGACCCGCACGAGCTCGACAAAGACCTCTCTGGCAAGGTCTTCCTCGTCACAGGTACCCTTGCTGGGGCCACCCGCTGCAGCGACGCTGGCTGCGTCCATGGGTTTGTCTTTGAGGCTGGCAGCTGAAGGCGTGACGTGGCAGGCGCCAACAGCGGGCTGGGCAAGAGCACCGCCACCACGCTGGCCAAGAAGGGTGGCAAGGTCTACTTGCTCTGCCGAAATCAGGAGCGTGGAGAGAAGGTATCGTCAGACACACGCACGCACTCGTACACGCCTGTGCTCAGCCCACTGCGCTGCGGCCACGTTCATGCCTCGTGCAGGCTCGCGAGGAGATCATCAAGGAAACGGGCAACGAGGACGTCCACCTCGAAGTCGTGGACATGTCCCTCCAGTCCTCCATCCGGTCCTTCACCCAACGGTACAGTTTCATATTTTTATCTTATTTTTCTTATTTTTCTTATTTTCAAAATAATAAAAAAAATACTCAAATGATTTTTATTAGTAATTGTCTGACCAGCTTGTTGGCAGGTTTGAGGACAGCGGCGAGCGTTGCGACGTGCTCATCAACAACGCCGGAGTGTTGCTCTCCGAGAGGAGCGAGACCAGCGAGGGCATCGAGACCACCTTCGCCACCAACACGCTCGGTAAGCCACAGACCATCCATCTCCCCTTCTCTCTTTATCATCTCTCTTGCAGGCTCGTCTCACGCCTCGACTCTGTCGTCGACGCGCAGGGCCGTTCCTGCTGACCAGCCTCATGCTGCCCGTGTTGGAGAGATCGGCCCCGTCGCGGGTCATCATCGTCTCCTCGGGCGGCGCGCTGACCCAAAAGATGGACCTCTCCGACCCCCAGTTTGCCAAGGGCAAGTGGGACGGCGCTCGTGCCTACTCCCAGACCAAGGTCTTTCCGCTTCCTCCTGTGTGTCTGACATTGCATTGCTGACTCCCCAATCGGTCGTGTATGTATTAAATAATCAAAATAACATAAAATAAAATAAATAATATACAAATAAATTAAAATAAATAAAGAGGGAGGAGATCTACCTGACCGAGGAGTTCGCCAAGCGGGAGGGACATCGCGGCGTCCGCTTCTTCTCGATGCATCCGGGGTGGGCCGACACGCCGGGCGTGCAGACGTCGCTGCCCAGCTTTCACGCCAAGTTCAAGGACTCCCTGCGGACGATGGACGAGGGAGCAGACACCATCAACTGGCTCGCCATCTCCGACGCGGTCATGGCCACGGGCAGCAGCGATGATGACGACGAAAGGAAGGCCCAGGACAAGGAGAGCAGCAGCGAGGATCAGTACAACGGCAAGTTCTTCTTTGACCGGGAGGTGGCGTCGCCATTCATCCCCACCAGCCGCACGCACTCGACGCCGGAGGAGGTCGAGGAGCTCTGGCAGCTGTGCC
>JANDJZ010000390.1:0-39771 GCA_027943245.1 Acanthamoeba sp. SK_2022b
ATCAGCACCACGCGGCGGCCTTTGCGATCGCCGATCCAGCCGAACACCAGCGCGCCGATCGGCCGCGCGACGAAGCCGACGGAGTAGGTGGCGAAGCTGGCCAGCAGGGCGACCAGCGGCGTGGCCTCGGGGAAGAACACGTCGCCGAACACCATGCCGGCCGCCAGGCCGTACAGCGCGAAATCGACGTATTCCATGGCGGTGCCGAGCCAGCAGGAGAAGGTGGCGCGCCAAAATTGGCTGCGCCCCTCTTTGGTTGCCAGGCGTTCATCGGCCGCCAGCGCGGCGTCGGCGGTCTGTGGAGTGGCAAGCGTTGTTTCGCTCATGGCAGTGCTATCCTCTTTTGTTCTGCGCCTGGAGGGGCGCGGTTAAAGATGGTTTCCCTGGTGCCGGCAACAAAGGTGTGCCGACAAATGATGTCGGACGCATGGCGATTCAACGCTGCGGTGTCAGAATATCTACGCGCGTAGATAAAACAACGCGACAAAGATGAAACTTTGCAGGCGATCACAGAATCGTCATCGTGCCGGGGAACGAAGATAGAGAACGCGGATGGCAAAAAGATGACAGGAACCCGGTTTTTCCGGCGGAAGCCACCGCCGTTTTCGCCACGAATCAGCCTGCCGCTTTCGTATTTCTGCGCTACAATGGGGGCCTGTTAACAGTTTGTATCGTCTGGCGCGCTGTACCGGCCGCGGTTCAGGCGAGGAGTAAAGCAATGTCTGGCATCAGGGATTCCATCCTGCCGCCGCTGGAGTGGTTGTCCGAACAGGATCCTCCGGCGCCCGCCGCCGTCAGCGACTGGCTGATGGAGTTAGGCTCCATGACCCGCCGATTTGAACGCCATTGCGCCCAGGTGCGCGTCGAACCGCAGCGCGAATGCTTCGTCACGCGCGAGGCGCTGGGCGACGAGGCGAATCACCTGCCCGACAGCCCGCGCTACTGGCTGCGCGAAGTGGTGCTGCTGGGCGACGACCAGCCCTGGCTGCTGGGGCGCACGGTGATCCCGGAAAATACGCTGACCGGCCCCGACCAGGCGCTGGTGGATCTGGGCACGCTGCCGCTGGGGCGCTACCTGTTCAGCAGCGGCGATCTGACCCGCGACTATATCCATATCGGCCGACAGGATGCGCTGTGGGCGCGCCGTTCACGGCTGCGGCTGGCGGGTAAACCGCTGTTGCTGACCGAATTGTTTTTACCGGCTTCGCCGCTGTATTCAGCGGTTCCTGCATAAGAGAGGAGAGCAAGACCTTGGAGGGAAGCGTGACTCAAAGTAAATGGCGGGCTTACAGCCATTTGATGCGCATTGATAAACCGATCGGCACGCTGTTGCTGCTGTGGCCGACGCTGTGGGCGCTGTGGCTGGCCGGGAAAGGCGTGCCGCCGCTGTCGATTTTGCTGGTGTTCGTGCTCGGCGTGTTCCTGATGCGCGCCGCCGGCTGCGTGGTGAATGACTACGCCGATCGCGCGGTGGACGGCTACGTGAAACGCACCGCCGGGCGGCCGATGCCGAGCGGTCGGGTGAGCGCGAAAGAGGCCAAGGTGCTGTTTGCGGTGCTGGTGCTGATCTCGTTCTGCCTGGTGTTGACGCTCAATGCGATGACCATCTGGCTGTCGCTGGCGGCGCTGGCGCTGGCCTGGGTGTATCCGTTCATGAAGCGGGTGACCAACCTGCCGCAGTTCGTGCTGGGCGCCGCGTTCGGCTGGGGCATTCCGATGGGGTATGCGGCGGTCAGCGAATCGCTGCCGCTCAGCTGCTGGCTGCTGCTGCTGGCCAACATCTGCTGGACGGTGGCCTACGACACGCTGTATGCGATGGTCGATCGCGACGATGACTTGAAGATCGGCATCAAATCCACCGCTATCCTGTTCGGCCGTTATGACAAGCTGATCGTCGGGCTGCTGCAGTTCGCGACGCTGCTGCTGCTGGTGTGGGTCGGTTATCTGGCGCAGCTCGGCGGGGCGTTTTACTGGTCGCTGTTGCTGGCGGGCGCGCTGTTCATTCACCAGCAAAAACAGATCGCCGGCCGCGAGCGCGAAGCCTGCTTCAAGGCCTTCCTGCAGAACAACTATGTCGGGTTGGTGGTATTTATCGGCATCGCGCTGAGCTATCTGCCGGCGTAACGGTTCCCCAAAGCAAGAAAAAAGGCACCCCTCGGGGTGCCTTTTGTATTTCCGTACCGGACGAAATCACTCGTCCTGCTCTTCTTCCGCATCGGCCTGCGGCAGGACGTTGGTCTCTTCCGGCATGTTGACGCTTTCGATGGTCAGCTTGATTTCCGGCGTGATCAGATCGCTCAGCATGTTGTACACCTCAAGGGTGTGCTCGCGGATCGCATCGCCGCTGTCGTTGATATAGCCTTCTTCGCGCAGCGTCGCCACCAGGGTGGAGAACACCGCCTTGTCGAAGAACTCCGGCGCGTTGATGCCGTGCAGCACCGACAGACGCTGCGCCATGATGCGGCTCTCTTTCTCCAGCGCGCCGCGGTTGATGCTCGGGTTGGCGCTGAGGATCGACATGGTGATGGCGTAGCGTTGCAGGGTTTCGCGCACCCCGGCGGCCAGCAGCTGCAGCGGGCGAATGCGCGTCGGGTTCAGCACCAGCTCGTCGCCTTTGTCGCAGATCAGCTGTTGACGGATCAGCTCGTCGATCACCGGCTGCAGCACCTCCGGCAGCTGTTCCTTGTCGTTATGCAGGAACAGCTCGGCTTTCAGCATCGGGTAGATCATGCCGATTTGACGCAGCAGTTCGGCCCGCGATACCCGGCGATGATGCATCACGATGCTGGCGATCAGCGACGGCAGCACCAGCAGGTGGTGGATGTTGTTGCGGTAATAGGTCATCAGCACCGCCTGCTCGCGCGGCAGGATGATGATGTCGCCGATGTTGTCCTTCTCCACCTCGAACTTGTTCATGTTCAGCGCGTGATCCAGCAGCTCGTCTGGCGTTTGCGTCGGCACGGTGACGTCACGTGCGTAAGGCGCGTTGCGCATCAGCTGCAGGTAGCACTCGAGCTGTTCGATCAGCTGTTCGCGGGTTAGCGAACGCTGGCGCGAAGCCAGCAGCGCGGTGGAACACAGGTTCATGGCGTTGGCCGCGGCGGCGTTGTTGATGCGCACCATGATCTGGCCGGCCAGATCGTTGACCGTCGGCGTCAGCCAGCTTGGGCGCTGAGCCTCGATCGGATCGATAGACTCGCGCCACTGCGGCACGTGCTGGTTGAGGTAAGCGGTCAACGGCAGCGGCTCGCCGAAGTTGACATAACCCTGGCCCAGATTGCGCAGCTTGCGCAGGCCGCGCAGCATCTGCGGCAGGCTCTCTTTTTCCTTGGTGGCGCCGCGCAGCTCTTTGGCGTAGGTGCCCACTTCCATCACGTGTTCGTAACCGATGTAAATCGGCACCAGCGTGATCGGACGGGTGCCGCCGCGCAGCATCGCCTGGATGGTCATCGACAGGGTGCCGGTCTTCGGCTCCAGCAGACGCCCGGTGCGGGAACGGCCACCTTCCACGAAGTATTCCACCGAGTAGCCGCGGGTGAACAGCTCGCCGAGGTATTCGCGGAACACCGTCGAGTACAGCTTGTTGCCCTTGAAGGTGCGGCGGATGAAGAACGCGCCCAAGCGGCGGAAGATCGGGCCGGCCGGCCAGAAGTTGAGGTTGATGCCGGCGGCGATGTGCGGCGGCACCAGGCCCTGGTGATACAGCACGTAGGACAGCAGCAGGTAGTCCATGTGGCTGCGGTGGCAGGGCACGTAGACGATCTCGTGGCCGTCCTGCGCCAGCTGGCGCACGCGCTCGGCGTTGGTGACGTTGATGCCCTGATACAGCCGGTTCCAGGTCCAGCTCAGCACGCGGTCGGACAGGCGCACGGTTTCGTAGGAGAAATCGGCGGCGATCTCTTCCATCAGCGCGATGGCGTTCTGCTGGGCCTTTTCGTGCGAGATCTTCTTGCTGCGCGCTTCGTCCTCGACCGCTTTTTCGATCGCTTTGGACGCCAACAGCTTGTTGAACAGATCCTGGCGGGCCGGCAGGCTCGGGCCTACCGCGGCCAGGCGCTGACGCGAGAAGTGCATGCGCGCCACGCGCGCCAGTTTCTGCGCGATGGTTTTATCCGTGCCGTGCTCGGTGGCCATGCGGCGCAGCGAAACGGTGTTGGAGAAACGCACGAAGCTGTCGCGGCCGAGCCACAGCACGGCGAAGAATTTCTGCACGCCGTTCAACAGACGCAGGTGCGGCGTGCCGTGGCCTTCGCGGCCCGGCGAGCGGCCGAACATCACCGAAACCGGCAGCATCTGAATGTCGAGATCCGGATTGCTGCGGTGCAGATCCAGATAGTCGTGGAACAGCTTTACCGACTCTTCTTTCGGGGTGTAGTAGCGGAACACGCGCGGGCCGTCGTGAATGAACACGTAGCTCGGCAGCACGGTGCCGTCGATCTCCAGCGAGTTGAGCGGATCGGGCAGATCCTGCGCCAGGCACTGGGTGCGCAGCGTCAGCAAATCCGCCTTGGAATTGTAAGGTAAAACATACAAAATCGGCCGTGAGGGATCCAACCCTAACTCGGTAACCGGATCTGAAGGGATGACCTTACTTCTTACCAACAATTTAAGTGGTAAATTCAATATTTTATAATAAATTTTACGCCAACCTGACATAAACAACGTGAAGCCTCTTGTTAGCAATGCGCCGCAAGCATACCAGAAACCGGGTAGCAGATCTGTGGTGTTCGAAAACCGAGAGCCGTCAGCGCGGACTGTTCTAGACTCTTTTTATTATGGCCGACCTCTGAGAAAGGCACGAAAACATGGCAAACCAAGCAACCGGACTGACCCGCATCATCAAGGCCGCCGGCTATTCCTATAAAGGGCTTTCCGCCGCCTGGCAGCACGAAGCGGCTTTCCGCCAGGAACTGGTGGTCACCCTGCTGGCTATCATACTGGCTGTCTGGCTGGATGTGGGTGCGATAGCGCGCATTTTATTGATCGGATCGGTAGCGCTGGTGATGATCGTCGAGATCCTGAACAGCGCGATCGAGGCGGTGGTGGATCGCATCGGCAGCGAACATCACGAACTGTCCGGCCGGGCCAAGGACATGGGATCGGCGGCGGTGTCGCTGGCGATCGTGCTGGCGCTGTTCGTTTGGGGCACGGTCTTATGGCAGCATTTTGGCTGACGAAAGGCGCCTACTGACTGATTTTTATTTATTCTTCGGTTCCCAATCCGCGCTTACCTGTATATACTCACAGCAAGACTGTATAAACAAACAGGGGGCGGAATGAAAGCACTAACTACCAGACAGCAAGAGGTCTACGATCTGATTCGCGATCATATTTCGCAAACGGGCATGCCGCCAACGCGTGCCGAGATCGCGATGCGTCTGGGGTTCCGCTCGCCTAACGCCGCCGAAGAACACCTGAAGGCGCTGGCACGCAAAGGCGTGATCGAAATCGTCTCCGGTGCCTCGCGCGGTATCCGCCTGTTGATGGAAGAAGAAGAAGGGCTGCCGCTGATCGGCCGCGTCGCCGCCGGCGAGCCGCTGCTGGCGCAGCAGCACATCGAAGGGCACTACCAGGTGGATCCTTCCCTGTTTAAACCGAGCGCCGATTTCCTGCTGCGGGTGAACGGCATGTCGATGCGTGACATCGGCATTCTGGACGGCGATCTGCTGGCGGTGCACAAAACGCAAGACGTGCGCAACGGCCAGGTCGTGGTGGCGCGCATCGAAGACGAAGTGACGGTCAAGCGCCTGAAAAAACACGGCAACGTGGTCGAGCTGCTGCCGGAGAACAACGAATTCCAACCGATCGTGGTCGATCTGCGCCAGCAGAATTTCACTATCGAAGGGCTGGCGGTCGGCGTGATCCGCAACGGTGACTGGATTTAATCGTCGCACTCTCAGTGCCGCCTCTTGTATCAATCGCCCCTGTTCTGGGGCGTTTTTGTTTCTGACCTTGCCCTTCGCCACTGCTACGGGAACATCTCATCATGCGCTTGATTTCCGCCTTCACCAGCGACACCGATAAAGCCCTGTGGCGCCTGGCTCTGCCGATGATTTTCTCCAATATCACCGTACCGCTGCTCGGGCTGGTGGACACCGCGGTGATCGGCCACCTCGACAGCCCGATCTACCTGGGGGGCGTCGCGATCGGCGCGGTGGCGACCAGCTTCCTGTTCATGCTGCTGTTGTTCCTGCGCATGAGCACCACCGGCCTGGCGGCGCAGGCGCTGGGGGCACAGAACCCGCAGGCGCTGGCGCGCGCCTTTATGCAGCCGCTTCTGCTGGCGCTGCTGGCCGGGGTGGCGATCGTCCTGTTGCGCTATCCGCTGATCGAACTGGCGCTGCGGATCGTCGGTGGCAATGGCGAGGTGCTGGAACAGGCGCGGCGTTTTCTTGAGATTCGTTGGCTGAGCGCGCCGGCGGCACTGGCTAATCTGGTGCTGCTGGGCTGGCTGCTCGGCGTGCAGTATGTGCGTGCGCCGGTGATCCTGCTGATTGTCGGCAACCTGCTGAACATCGTGCTGGATATCTGGCTGGTGATGGGCCTGGGCTGGAACGTGCGAGGGGCGGCGGCGGCAACCGCCATCGCCGAATACGCCACGCTGCTGCTCGGCCTGTGGCTGGCGTGGCGGGTGATGCGCCTGCGCGGTATCACCCTGCCTATGCTGCGTCAGGCCTGGCGTGGCGATCTGCGTCGGCTGCTGGTGCTTAACCGCGACATCATGTTGCGTTCATTGCTGCTGCAGCTGTGCTTTGCATCGCTGACCATCTTCGGCGCTCGCCTGGGAAGCGACGTGGTGGCGGTCAACGCGGTATTGATGAATCTGCTGACGTTCACCGCCTATGCGCTCGACGGCTTCGCTTATGCGGTGGAAGCCCATTCGGGCCACGCCTACGGTGCCCGGGACGACAGCCAGCTGCGCAAGGTGTGGCACGCGGCCTGCAGGCAGGCAGGGCTGGTCGCGCTGGCCTTCGCCCTGGCGTATGCCGTTACCGGCCAGCAGATCGTGGCGGCGTTGACCTCCTTGCCGGAGCTGCGTGCGTTGGCCGCCCACTATTTACCGTGGCAGGTCATCCTGCCGCTGGTCGGGGTGTGGTGCTATTTGCTGGACGGCATGTTTATCGGTGCCACGCGCGGTGCCGAGATGCGCAACAGCATGGCGGTGGCTGCGGCGGGATACGGTCTGGCGCTGTTCAGCGTGCCGCTGCTTGGCAACCACGGACTCTGGCTGGCGCTGGCGGTGTTTCTGGCGCTGCGCGGTCTGGCACTGGGCTGGATTTGGCACCGCCATCAGGTGCGCGGCAGCTGGTTTGCCGCAGGCTAAACCGCGCGCTTTGTTGGGTTAATTGTTAATTTTTCTTATATTTTTATTCATGTTTGCTTACATGTTTTTAGCCTGATTTTGCCCGGCTTAGTTCGTTGTTTGTTGGCGTTTTTTATGTTTATTTAATTTATTAATGGTTTTTTATTCTGCCATATGGCTTTTTTATTTTCATATTTAACTAGAATGAATCATGTGGCTGGCGAATGAATGGGAGCGATATTCCTTAAGGTGAAGGGCGTATCGGCCAGAAAAATTTCTGGTTAACCCCGGCCGGCGACAGGGATCACTGATTCACCACAGGTTAACGGAGAGACTATGAATAAAGATCAAGCCGACGGTAACTGGAAGCAGCTTAAAGGCAAAGTGAAGGAAAAATGGGGCAAGCTGACCGATGACGATCTGACGGTCATCGAAGGGAAACGCGAACAGCTGGTCGGCAAAATCCAGGAGCGCTACGGTTACCAGAAAGAGGCGGCCGAGAAAGAGGTGAAAGCCTGGGAAGATCACACCAAACACCGCTGGTAATTTGCAGGGCCGCCATTGAAGGCGGCTTGCCCAGCGCAGGCCGGCGTCGCTCTCATCCTCTGGCGCCCCGGCCGCAGGTACAGGGAGGTACCTGACTTCGTCTTACTTCTTCTTGATGGCGATGCTGTGATCGTGTTCGGCGCAGTCATGCTTGCTGTCGCACGCCTCAACCTCCACGCAGCCGGCGCACAGGCCGTGCGCTTCCACCACGCTGTGACGCAGCGCAAATCCGGCCTCCTGCGCCAGCTTCTGCAGCGTTTCCTCTACGCCTTCGGTAGTGCGTTCGGTCACCTGGCCGCAACGGTCGCAGATAAACAGTGCGGACGTGTGCATCGGCTGTTCGAAGTGGTGGCACAGCACGTAGCTGTTGGCGGATTCCACTCTATGGATAAACCCTTGCTCCAGCAGAAAATCCAGCGCGCGATAGACCGTCGGCGGCTTGGCCTGCGGTTCGGCGACGCGCAGCAGATCGAGCAGGTCATAAGCGCTGATTGCACCGGGTTGCTGAGTCATCAGACGCAGCACTTCCAGCCGTTGCGGCGTCAATCGCACATTGCGTTGTTGGCAGAGGCGTTCCGCCTGCGCCAGCAGCTTTTCCTGGGTGGTTGAGTTCATCGCAAATATCCCGGTACGTAAAAAAGCCGATTTTACCATGATTACGGCGAATCGCCGAGAGTTGCCCCCTTTTCCCCTGAGGATTGCGCAGGGAAAGGCGCGCTGAGTACGCTAAAAGAGAGATGCATCACAACTTTTTCCCTCCGCCGGGCGGCAAATCAACGTTGCCGATTTTAGCGCTGGAGAGCAGCGGGCGAGAGCGGTATAACGCGCTTCACCCGCGTGACGAACAGGAGCCTTGTGTGATGACGGAAAGAGAGAAGCTGTTAAGCGGCCTGGAGTACAACAGCCGCGATGAAGAATTGATTGCGATGTACCATCGGGCCAGGGCGTTGACCAAAAGCCTGGGGACGCTGGATTCGCATCAGGCGGACGAGAAAAACCGCCTGCTCGGCGAACTGTTCGGCGCCTGGGGTGAGGCGAGCTGGATCGAAACGCCGTTCTGGTGCGACTACGGGCAACATGTCCGCATCGGTAAAAACTGTTTTATCAACGTCAATGCGGTATTCCTCGACTGCAATACCATCACCATCGGCGACAACACGCTGATCGGCCCCAACGTGCAAATCTACACGCCGAGCCACCCGCTGAAGGCCGGCGAACGCTTTACCGGCGACCCGGCCTTTCCTTTCCGCACCTCGGCGCAGCCGGTGTCCATCGGCAGCAACGTATGGATCGGCGGTAACGTGGTGATCTTGCCGGGCGTGACCATCGGCGACGGCACGACTATCGGCGCGGGCAGCATCGTGACCGGCGACATCCCGGCCAATGTGCTGGCGCTGGGGCAGCCGTGCCGGGTTATCCGCACGTTGGAATAGGGGGAAAGCGAAGGCGGTTTTCCCAACGGCGTCGATTGTCGTTATAATAGCCGTTTGCGGCCGCGCGCCGTTCGTTAAACCCAGACAGACTCAGGTAGCCAGTAACTCAGCATGACGAAAGACAACCACGCCCCAACTTACGCCGCCAATCGTTTCTCCATCGCGCCGATGCTCGACTGGACCGATCGTCATTGCCGTTACTTCCACCGCCTGCTGACCAAGGAAACGCTGCTGTACACCGAAATGGTGACCACCGGCGCGATCATTCACGGCAAGGGCGACTACCTGGCCTACAGCGAAGAAGAGCATCCGGTGGCGCTGCAGCTGGGCGGCAGCGATCCGGCCGCGTTGGCGCACTGCGCCAAACTGGCGGAGCAGCGCGGTTACGACGAGATTAACCTCAACGTCGGCTGCCCGTCCGATCGCGTGCAAAACGGCATGTTCGGTGCCTGTTTGATGGGGCAGGCGACGCTGGTCGCCGACTGCATCAAGGCGATGCGCGACGTGGTGTCGATCCCGGTGACGGTGAAGACCCGCATCGGCATCGACGATCAGGACAGCTACGCCTTCCTGTGCGACTTTATCCAAACCGTCGCCGGGCGCGGCGAGTGCGACATGTTCACCATCCACGCGCGCAAGGCCTGGCTCTCCGGCCTCAGCCCGAAAGAGAACCGCGAAGTGCCGCCGCTGGACTACCCGCGCGTTTATCAGCTGAAGCGGGATTTCCCGGCGCTGACCATCGCCATCAACGGCGGGGTGAAAACGCTGGAAGAGGCGCAGCAGCATCTGCAGCATCTGGACGGCGTGATGATGGGGCGCGAGGCGTACCAGAATCCGGGCATCCTGGCGCAGGTCGACAGCGAACTGTTCGGCGCGCAGACCGCAGTGCCGGACAGCGTGGCGATCGTCGAAGCACTGTATCCGTACATTGAGCGCGAGCTGTCCAACGGCACCTATCTCGGCCACATCACCCGCCACATCCTCGGTTTGTTCCAGGGCGTGCCGGGCGCGCGCCAGTGGCGTCGCCACCTGAGCGAGAACGCCCACAAGCCGGGCGCCGATGCGCGGGTGGTGGAGCAGGCGCTGGCGCTGGTGCGTCAGCCGCGTGTGGAAATGGCGTAACCCACAAAAATTTTGACTAACAGTTAGTCTTTTTCGCCAGGCATTCGGCGCGTTGCCGGATGCCTGCCCCATCTTTTCAATAGGTTAGCCCTTCCGCCATTCTGGCACGCTTCTTGTAATTCCCTCAGCAGATACGTTGTATTGCAAAGGAGCAATCATGTTGGAAATCTTCTTTCTCATTGGCTTTGTGGTGATGCTGATGGTGACCGGCATCTCGCTGCTGGGGATCTTCGCTGCGCTGTTGGTGGCGGCGGCGTTCATGCTGTTGGGCGGGTTGTTCGCGGTGGTCATCAAGCTGCTGCCGTGGCTGATTTTGGCGGTCGTCGGGGTATGGATTTACCGTTCTATGCAGAAACCGCAGGTCAGGCGTTACTGATTTTTTGCTGAATAATCAGTCAGTCGCGATGAAACTTGCACAACTTGCCGCCCCGCTAATGCGGCAGCGATCACAGCTTGGCAGTTTTGCCGCGCGATGTGGCACATAAAGCGTGTTTTTTGCCGGACGGGGCTGTTAGGATGTTTGTCGATGCAGTGATGCGACCAATTTCATCACCGTGAGAGACAATCAAAATTCGTGTTGCTGAAGCAACCCCCTGTCTCTGGCGGACTCTGCTCTCCCCCTACAAAACGCAGTAACAGAAAGGGCTCCGTAAGGAGCCCTTTTCTTTTGCGGCAATTAGGGGATCAGCAGGCTGGAGCCGCTGGTGCCGCGGCTTTCCAGCACCTGGTGCGCCCGCTGGGCCTCGGCCAGCGCAAATTTCTGCTCGTCTCTCACCTCCACCCGAATGGCGCCGCTGCCGATCAGCGAGAACAGCTCGTTGCTGGCGTACTGCAGCTCGGCGCGGTTGGTGATGTAGCCGTTAAGGGAAGGGCGGGTGACGTACAGCGATCCTTTCTGGTTGAGCAGTGCCAGATCGACGCCGGTCACCGGGCCGGAAGCGTTGCCGAAGCTGACCATCAGGCCGCGCCGTTTCAGGCTGTTGAGCGAGGCCTGCCAGGTGCTTTGCCCCACCGAATCGTACACCACGCCGACCTTCTCGCCGTGCGTCAGCTCGGCCACCCGCTGGGCGATATCCTCTTTGTGGTAGTTGATGGTGGCCCAGGCGCCGGCCTGTTTCGCCAGCGCGGCCTTTTCGTCGGAGCCGACGCTGCCGATCAGGCGCGCGCCCAGCGCTTTGGCCCATTGGCAGGCGATCAGCCCAACTCCGCCGGCGGCGGCATGGAACAGGAACACTTCACCCGGCTGCACGTCGTGGGTCTGGCGCAGCAGGTAGTGCACCGTCAGCCCTTTGAGGAAAGAAGCGGCGCCCTGCTCAAAGCTGAGGTTGTGCGGCAGCAGCGCCACTTTTTCTTCCGGCACGTTGTGGACTTCGCTGTAGGCGCCGAGCGACGATTGCGCATACACCACCCGGTCGCCCGGTTTGATCGCGCTGACCCCGGCGCCGACTTTGACCACCACGCCGGCCGCCTCGGTGCCGAGGCCGCTCGGCAGGCTCGCCGGGGCGTACAGCCCGCTGCGCACATAGGTGTCGATGTAGTTGATGCCGATTGCCTTGTTCTCGATCTGCACTTCGCCGGCGGCGGGATCGAGCGGTGTAAAATCAACGTATTGCAAGACTTCCGGCCCGCCGGTGGCGGAAAACTGAATGCGCTTGGCCATATCGTTACCTCGTTTGAGTGTCTGATTTTACCCTATTCTTTTTAGTATCGGAGATCCAGTTCACCCGTGCGGGATTCAATACCTTTTTTGCATCGGTTATGACGCAAAAATCACGTATACTCTCGCGTCAAGATCCTTCATTCGCAACCGGATAAAGACTACGTTTCATGGCAGGAAAAAAACCAACCAACAAAACAAACGCGGACGAAACCAGAGAGCGTTCCAGAGATCGTCAGATGGAAGGGCTGAAGATGCCGCCGCACTCGCTGGAGGCCGAGCAGTCGGTGTTGGGCGGTTTGATGCTGGATAACGAGCGCTGGGACAACGTGGCGGAGCGCGTGGTCGCCAACGACTTCTTCAGCCGCCCGCATCGCCTGATCTTTACCGAGATGCAGCGTCTGCTGGAGATGAGCAAGCCTATCGACCTCATCACCCTGTCCGAATCGCTGGAGCAGAAAGGCGAGCTGGACTCGGTCGGCGGCTTCGCCTACCTGGCCGAGCTGTCGAAAAACACCCCGAGCGCCGCCAACATCGGCGCCTACGCCGACATCGTGCGCGAGCGCGCGGTGGTGCGCGAGATGATCTCGGTGGCTAACGAGATCGCCGACGCCGGCTACGATCCGCAGGGGCGCAGCAGCGAAGACCTGCTCGATCTGGCGGAATCTCGCGTATTCCAAATCGCCGAGAACCGCGCCAGCAAAGACGAAGGCCCGAAGGGCATCGAGCGCATCCTGGAAGACACCGTATCGCGTATCGAGCAGCTGTATCAGCAGCCGCACGACGGCGTGACCGGGGTCGATACCGGCTATCAGGACCTCAACAAGAAAACCGCGGGCATGCAAAAGTCCGATCTGATCATCGTCGCCGCCCGTCCATCGATGGGGAAAACCACCTTCGCCATGAACCTGTGCGAAAACGCCGCGATGACCCAGGAAAAACCGGTGCTGATCTTCAGCCTGGAGATGCCCGGTGAGCAGATCATGATGCGTATGCTGGCGTCGCTGTCGCGCGTGGATCAGACGCGCATCCGTACCGGCCAGCTCGACGACGAGGACTGGGCGCGCATTTCCAGCACCATGGGTATCCTGCTGGAAAAGCGCAACATGTACATCGACGACTCCTCCGGCCTGACGCCGACCGAAGTGCGCTCTCGCGCGCGGCGCATTTTCCGCGAGCACGATGGGCTTAGCCTCATCATGATCGACTACCTGCAGCTGATGCGCGTGCCGGCCCTGTCCGACAACCGTACGCTGGAGATCGCTGAGATTTCGCGCTCGCTGAAGGCGCTGGCGAAAGAGCTGCAGGTGCCGGTAGTGGCGTTGTCGCAGCTGAACCGAAGCCTGGAGCAGCGCGCCGATAAGCGCCCGGTCAACTCCGACCTGCGTGAATCCGGCTCTATCGAGCAGGATGCCGACCTGATTATGTTCATCTATCGTGATGAGGTGTATCACGAGAACAGCGATCTGAAAGGGATCGCGGAAATTATTATCGGTAAGCAGCGTAACGGCCCGATCGGCACCGTGCGCCTTACCTTTAACGGCCAGTGGTCGCGTTTCGACAACTACGCGGGGCCACAATACGATGACGAATAATCAGCTAAGGAACTGAAATGAAAGCGGCAACCGCTGTAATCGACCGCCGCGCTCTGCGACATAATCTGCAACAGGTGCGCCGCCAGGCGCCGCAAAGCCGCCTGATTGCCGTTGTGAAAGCAAACGCTTATGGACATGGCCTGCTGGAAACAGCACACACCCTGCAAGACGCCGACTGCTACGGCGTGGCGCGCATCGGCGAAGCGCTGATGCTGCGCTCCGGCGGCATCGTCAAACCGATCCTGCTGCTGGAAGGCTTCTTCAGTGCCGAAGATCTGCCGGTGCTGGTGGCGAACAACATCGAAACCGCGGTGCACAGCATCGAACAGCTCGAAGCGCTGGAGCAGGCCGAGCTGGCGCGTCCGGTGCCGGTGTGGATGAAGCTCGATACCGGCATGCATCGGCTGGGGGTGCGCCCCGAACACGCGGAGGCGTTTTATCAGCGCCTGTGCGCCTGCCGCAACGTGGCGCAGCCGGTCAATATCATGAGTCACTTCAGCCGCGCCGACGAGCCGGAATCCGACACCACGTTGAAACAGATCGCCTGCTTCGAGCAGTTCGCGCGCGGCAAACCGGGCCAGCGCTCGGTCGCCGCGTCCGGCGGCACGCTGCTGTGGCCGGATGCCCACAACGAGTGGGTGCGCCCCGGCATCATTTTGTACGGCGTGTCGCCGCTGGATAACGGCAGCGGCGCCGAGCATGGGCTGCAGCCGGCGATGACGCTGAAGTCCAGCCTGATCGCGGTGCGCGAGCACAAGGCCGGCGAAGCGGTCGGCTACGGCGGCACTTGGGTCAGCCCGCGCGATACCCGGCTGGGCGTGGTGGCGATGGGGTACGGCGACGGCTACCCGCGCAGCGCGCCGACCGGTACGCCGATCCTGATCAACGGCCGCGAAGTGCCGATCGTCGGCCGGGTGTCGATGGACATGATTTCGGTCGATCTCGGGCCGGCCGCCGCCGATAAGGTGGGGGATGAAACGGTGCTGTGGGGGCCGGCGCTGCCGGTCGAGCGCATCGCCGTCTGCACCGGCATCAGCGCTTACGAGCTGATCACCAAGCTCACGCAGCGCGTGGCGATGGAATACATCGGCGACTGAAACGCCGCAGGGGCCGACGCGCGTCGGCCCCGTTTCTCAGCGGGTTACTTCTTTACCGCCAACCACTTATCGATAATCTTCTGATATTCGCCGGTCGCCTTGGCCAGGTGCAGCCACTGATCCACATACAGTTTCCAGCTCAGATCGTCGCGCGGCAGCATGTAAGCCTTCTCGCCGTACTGCATCGGTTTGGTCGGATTCACCGCGCACAGCTTCGGATAGCGCTTCTGCTGGTACAGCGCCTCGGAGGCGTCGGTGATCATCACGTCTGCCTTGCGGTCCACCAGCTGTTGGAAAATGCTCATGTTGTCGTGCGTGAGCGTCAGTTTGGCCTTTGGCAGATAGGCGTGCACGAAGGCTTCATTGGTGCCGCCCGCCGGTTCCAACAGACGCACCGACGGTTTGTTGATCTGCTCGAGAGTGCGGTATTTCTTCACGTCGGTGCAGCGCACCAGCGGGATTTTGCCGTCGGTATCCAGCTTGTCGGCGAAGAACACCTGCTTTTGCCGCTCCAGTGTGACGGAGATACCGCCCATCGCAATGTCGCACTTGCCGGAGGTGAAGTCCGGCGTCAGGGTTTTCCAGCTGGTCTTCACCCACTTCACTTTCGCGCCCAGGCTCTTGGCCAGCGATTCCGCCATGTCGATATCGATGCCTTCATAGCTGCCGTCTTCCTTGAGGAAGGTATAGGGCTTGTAGTCGCCGGTGGTGCAGACCTCCAAGGTCTTTTGCTGCAGCACCTTATCCAGGTGGGATTGCGCGCCGGCGCTGCCGGCGGCGAGCAGCAGCGCGAGAGGGAGTAACTTTTTCATCTGGCGTCCTTTTTATACATTCGTGGTTTTATGCGTTACTTCGCCGTTAATTGTCGTTTGCCTGCATGAGTTAGCCGTTTTTTATGCCGCTTACCGGCGAAAACGCCGGGCTTTGCTGCTGTACGCGATTTAAGCGCCAGGGTGTGACGTCGGCAACGGTAAAAAAACTGGTAGGCTGTAACGTCAACATTTATTAACACAGTTTACAGGTGGCTATGTACAACATTGACGATTTTGATATGAAAATCCTGACGCTGTTACAGGCCAACGGCCGGCTGACCAATCAGGAGCTGAGCGAGCTGGTGGGGCTCTCCGCCTCCCAGTGTTCGCGGCGGCGTATCAGCCTGGAGCAGGCGCAGCTGATCCGCGGCTACCACGCGCGGCTGGCGCCGGAGGCGGTCGGCCTGGGGCTGGTGGGGCTGATCGAAGTCAGCCTGATCACGCACGCCCAAGAGCAGATCGACAGCTTTCATCAGATGCTGGAGGAGGTGGATGCGATCCTCGACGCTTACAAGACCACCGGCGACGCCGATTACCTGCTGAAAGTGGCGGTGGCGGACCTGCCGGCGCTGAGCGAATTCATCAGCCAGACGCTGTCGCCGCACAAAAGCGTGGCGCATATCAAAACGGCGGTGGTGCTCAATCGCATCAAGGAAAACGGTTTATTGCCGGTGGCGCGAGAAAGCTAAAACCTAACGCGGTTTTCCGTCTATATTAGGAACGTAACGCTGTGCCCAAACCACAATAAATAAACCAGGAGAAAAACCCCGTGTTCCAGAACGTTGACGCCTATGCCGGCGATCCCATTCTGTCGCTGATGGAAAAATTCAAACAAGACCCGCGCGCGCACAAGGTGAACCTGAGTATCGGCCTGTACTACGATGCGCAGGGCATCATTCCGCAGATGCGGGCGGTCGCCGCGGCGGAGGCGCAGTTGAACAGCGTCGAGCACGGCGCCTCGGTATACCTGCCGATGGAAGGGCTGCAACCCTATCGTTCCGCCATCCAGCATCTGCTGTTCGGCGCGCAGCACCCGATGCTGCAGCAGGGGCGCATCGCCACCATTCAGACCGTCGGCGGTTCCGGCGCGTTGAAAGTGGGTGCCGACTTCCTGAAAAGCTACTTCCCGGATTCGCAGGTGTGGGTCAGCGATCCGACCTGGGAAAACCACGTCGCCATCTTCAGCGGCGCCGGTTTCAAGGTGAATACCTACCCGTATTTCGACAGCGAAAGCCTGGGTGTGAAGTTCGACGCCATGCTCGCCGCGCTGAAACAGCTGCCGAAGCACAGCATCGCGCTGCTGCACCCGTGCTGCCACAACCCGACCGGTTCCGACCTGACCCCTGCCCAGTGGGATGAGGTGGTCAAGGTGATCGCCGAGCGTGAAATCATTCCGTTCCTCGACATCGCCTACCAGGGCTTCGGCGGCGGCATGGAGCAGGACGCCTACGCCATTCGCGCCATCGCGGCGGCCGGCCTGCCGTGCCTGGTGAGCAACTCGTTCTCGAAGATCTTCTCGCTGTACGGCGAGCGCGTCGGCGGCCTGTCGGTGGTGTGCGAAAGCGAAGAGGCGGCCGGGCGCGTGCTGGGCCAGCTGAAGGCCACCGTGCGCCGCAACTACTCGAGCCCGCCGAATTTCGGCGCGCAGCTGGTGGCCAAGGTGCTGAACGACGCCCAGCTGAAAACCCAATGGCTGGACGAAGTGGAGAGCATGCGCACCCGCATTCTCGAGATGCGTCACGCGCTGGTGGACACCCTGAAGAGCGCGCTGCCGCAGCGCAACTTCGATTACCTGCTGGCGCAGCGCGGCATGTTCAGCTATACCGGCTTCAGCGCGGCGCAGGTCGATCGCCTGCGTGAAGAGTTCGGCGTCTACCTGATCCACAGCGGCCGCATGTGCGTGGCCGGCCTGAACCACAACAACGTGCGTCAGGTGGCCGAGGCGTTTGCCGCGGTGCAGTAACGTCTGTTAGCCTGAACGGACGTTCATCGGGGAGCGATAGCTATATCGCTCCTTTTTTATTGCCGGCGCGCCGCCGAAGTTGCCGCAAACCGGAGAGAGAATATACTGATTGAGGGGCGCTCACTCATGTGGCATCAGCAAACGCTAATCCTCAGCGCAAAAGCGCGTGGCTTTCATCTGGTTACCGACGAGATCGTCAACCAGTTAACCCACTTACACCGCCTGCAAACCGGCCTGCTGCATCTGTTGCTGCAGCATACCTCGGCCTCGCTGACGCTCAACGAGAACTGCGATCCCACGGTGCGAGCCGATATGGAGCAGCATTTCCTGCGTCAGGTGCCGGAAAACGCACCCTATCAGCATGACTACGAAGGGCCGGACGACATGCCGGCGCACATCAAATCCTCGCTGCTGGGCGCGTCCTTGACGCTGCCCGTCAGGCACGGGCGGCTGATGTTGGGCACATGGCAGGGCATCTGGCTGGGGGAGCACCGCATCCACGGCGGAGCACGCCGTATTGTGGCCACATTACAGGGGGAGTAACCCAATGAATAACAGCGCATTGCTGGAGTACTGCATGGCGAAGCCGGGCGCGGAGCAAAGCGACCAAAACCAGTGGCAGGCCAGTCAGATCAAGGTAGGCGACGTGATGTTCGCCATGGTGTGCGAGGTCGAAGGGCGGCCGGCGCTGGCGGTCAAGTCCAGCCCGGAGCTGGCGGAAAGCCTGCGTGAACACCATCCTGAGATCGTCGCCTGCGCCGGCCTGAACAAGGCGCACTGGAACACGGTGTTTCTCGACGGCAACCTGCCGAACTCGCAGTTTTACACGCTGATCGACAGCTCCTATCAGCTGGTGGTGGAAGGCCTGCCCGAACACGTGCGCCAGGAACTGCGCGCCTGATTGCCGGGCGGCGGCGCCGCCCGTTTTTCTCCTGTTTTTTCGTGTCAAAGCGTGATCATGATTTTAAATTGGGAACGTTCCCTTTTTGTCATCAGGCAAAAGCGGCTACGCTTGGGCATTCAAGAAACGCGGATAACATAAGGAGGCCGACATGGCCATCAGCGAAGAAAAGCGCAAGATGATCGCCGGGGAGCTGTACGACGCCGGCGATGACCTGCTGCGCAGCGAGCGTCGGCGCGCACGCCAGCTGACGCATCGCTATAACCACTCCTCGCCGGAAGAGGGCGAGCTGCGCAAACAGTGGCTGGGTGAGCTGCTGGGCGGCTATCAGGGCGGCACCATCGAGCCGACCTTCCGCTGCGACTATGGCTATAACATTTATCTCGGCAAGAACTTCTACGCCAATTTCGACTGCGTGATCCTCGACGTGTGCGAGGTGCATATCGGCGACAACTGCCTGCTGGCACCGGGCGTGCATATTTACACCGCGACCCATCCGCTGGACGCTGAGACCCGCGTCGGTGGTGCGGAGCTCGGTAAGCCGGTCAAGATTGGCGACAACGTATGGATTGGCGGACGCGCGGTGATCAATCCGGGCGTGACCATCGGCGACAATGCGGTCGTGGCCTCCGGCGCGGTGGTGACCAAAGACGTGCCGGCCAACTGCGTGGTGGGCGGCAACCCGGCCAGGGTCATCAAGCACCTATAAAAAAACGGGCGCCGCGGGCGCCCATTTTCATCAGGCTCGCAGCGAGTCGATATCCACCACGAAGCGGTACTTCACGTCGCTTTTCAGCATGCGCTCATAGGCCTCATTAATTTGCTGCATCGGGATCAGCTCGATATCGGACGTGATGCCGTGTTGGCCGCAGAAGTCCAGCATCTCTTGCGTTTCCGCGATGCCGCCGATCAGCGAACCGGCGATGCGGCGGCGCTTCATGATCAGGTTGAACACCTGCGGCGACGGATGATCGTGCTCCGGCGCGCCGACCAGCGTCAGGGTGCCGTCGCGGCGCAGCAGGCTGAGGAACGGGTTCAGATCGTGCTGGGCCGCCACCGTGTTGAGGATGAAGTCGAAGCTATTAACGTGCTGCGCCATCTCATCCGGGTTGCGCGAAATCACCACTTCATGGGCGCCGAGGCGCTTGGCGTCTTCTATTTTCGACGGCGAGGTGGTGAACAGCACCACATGCGCGCCCATCGCCCGCGCCAGTTTGACGCCCATGTGCCCCAGCCCGCCGAGGCCGACGATGCCGACCTTTTTGCCTGGTCCCGCGCCCCACTGGCGCAGCGGCGAATAGGTGGTGATGCCGGCGCACAGCAGCGGCGCGACCCCGGCCGGATCGAGATTTTCCGGCACTCGCAGCACGAAGTCCTGATCCACCACCAGATTGGTGGAGTAGCCGCCGTAGGTCACGGCGCCGGTCTGGCGGTCCTGACCGTTATAGGTGCCGGTAAAGCCGTTCTCGCAATACTGTTCCAGCCCCTCATCGCAGCTTGGGCAGCTGCGGCAGGAATCCACCATGCAACCGACGCCGACCAGATCGCCGACCCGGTAACGCGAGACATGATCACCGACGGCGCTGACGCGGCCGACGATTTCGTGGCCCGGCACCACCGGGTAAATCGTATTGCTCCATTCGTTGCGAGCCTGATGCAGGTCCGAATGGCACACGCCGCAGAACAGCACCTGAATTTGCACATCGTGGTCGCGCAGGGCGCGCGGTGGGTAATCGAAAGGCACCAGCGCAGACTTCGCGTCATGCGCGGCATAGGCATGGGTAATGTTCATGGTCGCTCCAGTTATCAATGTATGGGGGACAACGCTTGGCCGGCAGCGGAGTGCCGGTGAGACGCGGCCTGAATCAGACAGGGCGGCCGCCGAGGGAACATTGATGATAAAAGCGGTGAGCGCGGAGGGAAATGCCTGAAAATGTCGAAACCTTGCCCGTTTCTGTTTGATTGCTGCGAAACGGGTCAGCGTGCGTGTCGCCGGAGCGACGGCCCGCACGCCGGCGATACTACTTGTTCAGCAGCGGTTTCAGGAAGCGTGCGGTGTGCGATTTTTCACACTCGGCCACGGTTTCCGGCGTGCCGGCGACCAGGATTTCGCCGCCGCCGCTGCCGCCTTCCGGCCCCAGATCGACGATCCAGTCGGCGGTCTTGATCACGTCCAGGTTATGCTCGATGACCACGATGGTGTTGCCCTGATCGCGCAACTGATGCAGCACCGCCAACAGCTGCTGGATATCGGCGAAGTGCAGACCGGTGGTCGGCTCGTCGAGGATATACAGCGTCTGGCCGGTGCCGCGTTTCGACAGCTCGCGCGCCAGCTTGACGCGCTGCGCCTCACCGCCGGAGAGCGTGGTTGCCGACTGGCCGAGACGGATGTACGACAGGCCGACATCCATCAGGGTCTGCAGCTTGCGCGCCAGCGCCGGTACCGCGTCGAAGAAGTCACGCGCTTCTTCGATGGTCATCTCCAGCACTTCGTGGATGCTCTTGCCCTTGTACTTCACTTCCAGCGTTTCGCGGTTATAGCGCTTGCCCTTGCACTGGTCGCACGGCACGTAGATGTCCGGCAGGAAGTGCATCTCGACCTTGATCACCCCGTCGCCCTGGCAGGCTTCACAGCGCCCGCCCTTGACGTTGAAGCTGAAACGGCCCGGCGTATAACCGCGGCTGCGCGATTCCGGCACGCCGGCGAACAGCTCGCGCACCGGGGTAAAAATGCCGGTGTAGGTGGCCGGGTTGGAGCGCGGCGTGCGGCCGATCGGGCTTTGATCGATGTCGATCACCTTGTCGAAATGTTCCAGGCCGGTCACTTCGCGGAACGGCGCCGGTTCGGCGATGGTGGCGCCGTTGAGCTGGCGCTGAGCGATCGGGAACAGCGTATCGTTGATCAGCGTCGATTTGCCGGAGCCGGAAACGCCGGTGATGCAGGTAAACAGCCCAACCGGCAGCGTCAGCGTCACGTCCTTCAGGTTGTTGCCGCGCGCGCCGCTCAGCTTCAGCACCTTGGTCGGATCGGCCTGCACGCGCTGCGCCGGAATGGCGATCTCGCGCTTGCCGCTGAGGAACTGGCCGGTCAGCGAGTCCGGCTGCGCCATGATGTCGTCGACGGTGCCTTCCGCCACCACCTGGCCGCCGTGCACGCCGGCGCCGGGGCCGATGTCGATCACGTGGTCGGCGGCGCGGATGGCGTCTTCGTCATGCTCCACCACGATCACCGTGTTGCCGAGGTTGCGCAGGTGGATCAGCGTTTCCAGCAGGCGCTCGTTGTCGCGTTGGTGCAGGCCGATCGACGGCTCATCCAGCACGTACATCACGCCCACCAGGCCGGCGCCGATCTGGCTGGCCAAACGGATACGCTGCGCTTCGCCGCCGGAGAGCGTCTCCGCCGAGCGGGACAGTGACAGGTAGTTCAGGCCGACGTTCACCAGGAATTTCAGGCGATCGCCGATCTCTTTCAGCACTTTTTCGGCGATTTTGGCGCGTTGGCCGCTGAGCTTCATGTTCTGGAAGAAGGTCATCGCATGGCCGATGCTCAAATCGGAGATCTCCGGCAGCGTGGTGTCTTCGACGAACACGTTGCGCGCTTCTTCGCGCAGGCGGGTGCCGTGGCACGAGGCGCAAGGGCGGTTGCTGATGAACTTCGCCAGCTCTTCGCGCACCGCGCTGGATTCGGTCTCTTTGTAGCGGCGCTCCATGTTGTGCAGCACGCCTTCGAACGGATGGCGGCGCACGGTGGTGTCACCGCGATCGTTGATGTATTTGAATTCGATCGACTCTTTGCCGGAGCCGCTCAGCACCGCCTTCTGCACGTTGGCGCTCAGGGTGTTGAACGGCGCCTCGACGTCGAACTCATAGTGCTCCGCCAGCGAGCGCAGCATCTGGAAGTAATAGAAGTTGCGGCGATCCCAGCCGCGGATCGCGCCGCCGGCCAGCGACAGCTCGGGGTTTTGCACCACGCGATCCGGATCGAAAAACTGCTGCACGCCCAGGCCGTCGCAGGTCGGGCAGGCGCCGGCCGGGTTGTTGAATGAAAACAGGCGCGGTTCCAGCTCGCGCATGCTGTAGCCGCAGATCGGGCAGGCGAAGTTGGCGGAAAACAGCAGCTCGTCCGCTTTCTCGTCGTCCATGTCCGCCACCACCGCAGTGCCGCCGGACAACTCCAGCGCGGTTTCGAATGATTCGGCCAGGCGCTGCGCCATGTCGTCGCGCACCTTGAAGCGATCGACCACCACTTCGATGGTGTGTTTCTTCTGCAGCTCCAGCTTCGGCGGATCGGACAGATCGCACACTTCGCCGTCGATGCGCGCGCGGATGTAGCCCTGGGCGGCCAGGTTTTCCAGCGTTTTGGTGTGCTCGCCCTTGCGGTCTTTCACCACCGGCGCCAGCAGCATCAGGCGTTTGCCTTCCGGCTGGCTCAGCACGTTATCGACCATCTGGCTGACGGTTTGTGCCGCCAGCGGCACATGGTGATCCGGGCAGCGCGGTTCGCCAACGCGGGCGAACAGCAGGCGCAGGTAGTCGTGGATCTCGGTGATGGTGCCGACCGTGGATCGCGGGTTGTGCGAGGTGGATTTCTGCTCGATGGAGATCGCCGGCGACAGGCCTTCGATATGGTCGACGTCCGGTTTTTCCATCAGCGACAGGAACTGGCGCGCATAGGCGGAGAGCGATTCGACGTAGCGGCGTTGCCCTTCGGCATACAGCGTATCGAAAGCCAGCGATGACTTGCCGGAACCGGACAGGCCGGTGACGACGATCAGTTTGTCACGCGGGATGATCAGGTTGATGTTTTTCAGATTATGGGTTCGAGCACCACGAACTTCGATATTGTCCATTTACACTTCCCGTCTTGATGATACACCGCGCCTGTCGCGATTTTTGCGGGGGATTTTGTGATGGATCTCGCAAAAAACCGGCACAGCCTGGTCGAAACGCATAATTATGACACAAAAAAACCTGAATGAATATCCAGTATGCGAATGCAACAAGGTCGATCGAAAAGACAATTCTGGAATGCAATTCGCACTTATCAACACGGGTGTGGTTTCGCACTCAGCGTGGTAAACTGACGCGTTTATACTGTGTAGAAATCAATCATCGGGAGAAGTGCTCATGGCCAGCAGAGGCGTAAACAAAGTAATTCTGGTCGGGAATCTGGGTCAGGATCCAGAAGTCCGTTACATGCCGAACGGCGGCGCAGTGGCCAACATTACCCTGGCGACCTCCGAAAGCTGGCGTGACAAGGCGACCGGCGAACAGAAAGAGAAGACCGAGTGGCACCGCGTCGTGCTGTTCGGCAAACTGGCCGAAGTGGCGGGCGAATACCTGCGCAAAGGCTCTCAGGTCTACATCGAAGGCTCCCTGCAGACCCGTAAATGGCAGGATCAGAGCGGCCAGGATCGCTACACCACCGAGATTGTGGTTAACGTCGGCGGCACCATGCAGATGCTGGGCGGCCGTCAGGGCGGCGGCGCACCGGCCGGTCAATCTGCCGGTGGCCAGGGCGGTTGGGGCCAGCCTCAGCAGCCACAGGGCGGCAACCAGTTCAGCGGCGGCCAGCAGCAGTCTCGCCCGGCGCAGAACAGCGCTCCGGCAACCAGCAACGAACCGCCAATGGATTTCGACGACGATATCCCGTTCTGATATCCGGCCGTTTGCAGCCAACAGAAAAGCCCCGAAAGGGGCTTTTGCATTTCAGGGGCGGTTACGCCGAGAAGCCGCCGTCGATGCTCAGGCTGGCGCCGGTGATATAACCCGCCTGCGGGCCGGCGAGGTAGGCGACGAAGCCGGCGATCTCTTCATCTTTGCCGTAGCGGCCGATCGCCATCAGCTGCTTGAGCTGATCGGCGAACTCGCCGGCATCCGGGTTCATTTCGGTGTCCACCGGGCCGGGCTGCACGTTATTGACGGTGATGCCGCGCGGGCCGAGATCGCGCGCCATGCCTTTGGTCAGGCCGACCAGCGCCGATTTGCTCATCGCATACACCGCCGCGCCGCCGAACGGCACGCGCTCGGCGTTGGTGCTGCCGATGTGGATGATGCGGCCACCGTCGTTCATGTGGCGCGCCGCCTCCTGGCTGGCGACGAACACGCTGCGCACGTTGACCGCCAGCATGCGATCCAGGTCTTCCAACGCCAGTTCCTCGGTGCTGCCCAGCGTAAACACCCCGGCGTTGTTCACCAGAATATCCAGATTGCCGAACTGGCTGACCGCCTGGCGCACCGCCTGCTGCAGCGCCGCCGCATCGGCGCTGTCGGCCTTGATGGCGAGGGCTTTGCCGCCGGCGGCGGTGATGGCGCTTGCCACCGCTTCGGCGCGATCGGCCGAGGCGGCGTAGGTAAAGGCGACGGCGGCGCCTTCACTCGCCAAACGTTTAACGATGGCGGCGCCGATGCCGCGTGAACCGCCTTGAACGAACGCGACTTTGTCTTGCAGAGGGTGTGCTGTGGTCATGTTATTTCTCCAAAGTGGGTGAGGGTAAAGTAAAGTGCCGGCATTCAGTATCGGAGATCGCCGGCACGGCCACTAGCCACAAAGAGCTATAATCAGTTCAAACCATTAGTTTGAAATCCATAGAGGAAAAGTATGCTGGGACACCTGGAATGCTTCGTCAGCAGCGCGGAAAACGGCAGCTTTTCCGCCGCCGGCCGCAAGCTGGGCCTCAGCCCGGCGGCGGTGGGCAAAAACGTCACCCGGCTGGAGACGCTGGTTGGCGTGCGCCTGTTTCAGCGCAACACTCGCCAGCTGATCCTGACCGAAGAGGGCGAGCGTTTTTTGCAGGAAGTCAGCGGTGGCCTGCAGTCGATTCAGTGCGCGTTGAAGGGCCTGAGCAGCAGCGGCGGCGTGGCGGCCGGCAGCCTGAGGATCAGCATGGGCACCGCTTTCGGTCTGAATTTCGTGTTGCCGATGTTGCCGGATTTTCTGGCGCGTTATCCGGCGATCGTGCCGGACTGGCATTTCGATAATCGCCAGGTGGATCTGATCGGCGAGCACTTCGACGCCGCGTTGGGCGGCGGCATCGAACTGGCACAGGGGATGATTGCGCGCGAGCTGGCGCCCGCACACGGCGTGTTGGTGGCTTCGGCGGATTATCTGCGGCAACGGCCGCCGCTGTGGCAGCCGGAACAGCTGGCGCAACACACCGGGATTTTCATCCGTTCGCCACAGACCGGGCGCATCCGCCATCAGCCGCTGCGCAATGCGGAAAACGAGCAGCATGCGCCGGCGATGGCGATCGGCATGACGGTAAACGAGCCGGAGGCGGCGGCGCGGGCGGCGGAAATGGGCTTGGGCATTGCCTTGATCGCCATGCCGAATGCGGTGCCCTATCTGGAAAACGGCCGCCTGGTGCGGGTGTTGCCGGGTTGGTATGTCGATCGCGGCAGCATGCACCTTTATTTTCCCACCACCAAATTCTTACCGACCAAAACCCGGGCTTTTGTCGATTTCATCACCGAGCAGTTTCGCCTGCAGAAGCTGGCGACACGCTTCGACGCCCGCTAAAACGAGAAAAGCCCCTTGCGGGGCTTCTTTCTTCCGTCGGTTGGCTGTTCGACGATCAGTTGAAGATTTCTGCGGTGCCGTACAGTTTGTTCTGGCCGCCGGCGGCGACGATGCGGTATGAGCTGGCGCCCGACGCGGCGGCTTTGCTGGCCAGTTCGCTTTCCAGCGCGCTCAGGTTGGTGGCGCCGCTAACGGAGACTACGCCGATTTTCTGGGCGTCTGCAGCGGGTTGGCTGGAAGGCAGGTCAGCGGCGAAGGTAGCAAAAGAAGCGGTAGCCAGCAGTGCGGCGGTAGCAAAAATTTTGACGTTTTTCATGATGTGTTCCTCAGCGTATTGAATTGGGTGAGAGCCCGTTGTCTCTCGATGTGTTAAATAGTAGTGCGGCAGGCTGGAATAAAAAATCGGAGAGTTTTGAGTATCTCTGTCAAATAAATTGATTGTTTTTTAACCCGCTGGCGCGCGGTAAAAATCGCCACTACCCTTTACAGACGATCCTTAACCGGAGAAGCGTAATGACGGTAAACGCATTTATCGGCAGTTGGGCGCTGGTGTCCTCGGCATTTGAGAACCAGGACGGCGAGCTGAATTACCCGCTGGGTGAGCAGGTGCTGGGGTGCATCCACTATGAGGCCAACGGCACGATGGCGGCGCAGCTGTACAGTGCCGTGCGGCCGCGTTTCGCCGCCGACGATTTGGCGCAGGGGTCCGAGCGGGAGATCCGCGCGGCCTTCATCAATATGATTTGCTACTTCGGCCGCTATCAGGTGGAGGAAAGCGAACAGCGGGTGGTGCATCAGGTCGAAGGCTGTTCGTTCCCCAACTGGGTAGGCAGCCGTCAGGTGCGTTTTTACGCTTTCAGCGGCGATCGGCTGACGTTGCGCACGGTGCCCTTGCAGCTCGGCAACGGCGTGCAGGTGGGCGAACTGGTGTGGCAGCGGACAGGAGCTTCTTTATGATCATTGTTCATCATCTCAATCACTCGCGGTCGCAGCGCATTCTGTGGTTTCTGGAAGAGCTGGGCGTGCCCTATCAGGTGCAACGCTACGAACGCGATCCGCAGACTATGCTGGCGCCGGCGGCGCTGAAAAAGATCCACCCGCTGGGCAAATCGCCGGTGATCGTCGACGGCGATCTGACGCTGGCGGAATCCGGCGCCATCATCGAATACCTGCAGGAAGCCTATGACGCGCAAGGGATGTTCATGCCGACCGACTTCCACGCGCGCCAGCAATACCGCTACTGGCTGCACTACGCCGAAGGATCGCTGATGCCGCTGTTGGTGATGAAACTGGTGTTCAGCCGGCTCGGCCAGCCGCCGATCCCCTGGCTGCTGCGGCCGGTGGCCGGCGCGATCGGCAAGGGCGTGCAGCGCGAATATCTCGACAAGCAGATCGCGCCGCACTGCGAATTCCTCGAACAGCACCTGAACAAGGGCAGCTGGTTTGTCGGCAACGACTTCAGCGCGGCGGACATTCAGATGAGCTTCCCGCTGGAGGCGATGGCGGCGCGCGGCGCGTTGGATGATTGCCCGAAACTGCGCGGTTTTCTGCAGCGTATTCACGCCCGGCCCGCCTACCAGCGGGCGTTGGAGCAGGGCGGCCCTTACGACCTGCTGAGCTAACCGGATGGGCTATACTCGATGGGGTCATTCTTCATCGGAGGTAGCCCATGGCTACGCAAATCTTCGTTAACCTGCCCGTCAGTGATCTGCCCGCCTCGATGGCGTTCTTCACCCACCTGGGTTTCACTTTCAATCCGCAATTTACCGATGACACCGCCGCGTGCATGGTGGTCAGCGACACGATTTACGTGATGCTGCTGACCCACGACAAATTCAGGATGTTTACCCCGAACCCGATCGGCGACGCCAAGCAGGCCACCGAAGTGCTGGTATGTCTGTCGCAACCCAGCCGGGCGGCGGTGGACGAACTGGTGCGCAAGGCGGTCGTCGGCGGCGGCAACACCTACCACCCGCCGCGGGACTACGGCGTGATGTACGGCCACGGTTTTCAGGATCTGGATGGCCATATCTGGGAATTGATGTATATGGATCCCGCTGCGGTGCAGACGCAATAACCCTGCCGCGACGGCGTTCGCCGGGGCGCCCGTCGCCCCGGTTTTATCGTGCTGGCATCATTCCCACCGCTTTCTGCATAAATTGCCGCGATCTTTAGTTGATTAGACGCTATGGAAGGCAGGATAATCGTTTGCCTTGAATAAACCACCATAAATCACCCGTACCGCGCGCTGCGAGTTAAACGTTTGCCTTGGTGCGCATCGCCGTTGGCGCTGCGACAGAAGGGCAAGGATGCGGAACGTGACGTAAACGATTACGTGACGATCGGGCGCGGGCGAGATTACAGGCCTGCTGCGACGGGCCGATTCATGAAACACAGGGGAAGTAACCTATGTCGAACTCTCAAGCGAACCACGCCGAAAAACCAACCGGCGGGCTTGATGGCTATTTTAAAATTTCCGCGCGCGGCAGCAGCGTGCGCCAGGAGGTGGTGGCGGGGCTAACCACCTTCCTGGCGATGGTGTACTCGGTGATCGTGGTGCCGAGCATGCTGGGCAAAGCGGGCTTCCCGCCGGCGGCGGTGTTTGTCTCCACCTGCCTGGTGGCCGGGCTGGGCTCGCTGCTGATGGGGCTGTGGGCTAACCTGCCGATGGCGATCGGCTGTGCGATCTCGTTGACCGCCTTCACCGCCTTCAGCCTGGTGCTGGGCCAGCACATCAGCATTCCGGTGGCGCTGGGTGCGGTGTTCCTGATGGGCGTACTGTTTACCATTATCTCGGTCACCGGCATCCGCGCCTGGATCCTGCGCAACCTGCCGATGGGCGTGGCGCACGGCACCGGCATCGGTATCGGTCTGTTCCTGCTGCTGATCGCCGCCAACGGCGTCGGCCTGGTGGTGAAGAACCCGCTGGATGGCCTGCCGGTGGCGCTCGGCGCGTTCACCTCCTTCCCGGTGGTGATGACGCTGGTCGGCCTGGCGGTGATCTTCGGCCTGGAAAAACTGCGCGTGCCCGGCGGCATTTTGCTGGTGATCATCGCCATTTCCATCATCGGCTTGATCTTCGACCCGGCGGTGAAATACCAGGGGCTGTTCGCCATGCCGAGCCTGGCGGACGCTGACGGCAAATCGTTGATCTTCAGCCTGGATATCATGGGCGCATTGCAGCCGGTGGTGTTGCCGAGCGTGCTGGCGCTGGTGATGACCGCGGTGTTCGACGCCACCGGCACCATCCGCGCGGTGGCCGGGCAGGCCAACCTGCTGGATAAAGACGGGCAGATCATCAACGGCGGCAAGGCGCTGACCTCGGATTCCCTGAGCAGCATCTTCTCCGGCCTGGTGGGCGCCGCGCCCGCCGCGGTCTACATCGAATCCGCCGCCGGCACCGCCGCGGGCGGCAAGACCGGCCTGACCGCCACCGTGGTCGGCATTCTGTTCCTGCTGATCCTGTTCCTGTCGCCGCTGGCCTATCTGGTGCCGGTCTATGCCACCGCACCGGCGCTGATGTACGTCGGCCTGCTGATGCTGAGCAACGTCACCAAGCTGGACTTCAACGACTTCGTCGACGCGATGGCCGGCCTGCTGTGTGCGGTGTTCATCGTACTGACCTGCAACATCGTTACCGGCATCATGCTGGGCTTCAGCTCGCTGGTCATCGGCCGCATCTTCTCCGGCGAATGGCGTAAGCTGAACATCGGCACCGTGCTGATCGCCGTGGCGCTGGTGGCGTTCTACGCCGGCGGCTGGGCGATTTAAGACCCTCAGGTTTCCCTCGCCCGGCGGGTGAGGGAAACTGTCACGGCATTTCCCTTCTTAAGATAAGTCTTCTTCTGCTCTGCACCGCGTTTTGAAAGGCACAACAAGCTTTAACGGCTGTAAAAAAAGTGATCTACTATCGGGACCAACGCAGGCCCTGAGCCGATGTCGTCTGAATCGTAGAGTCTAAGGAAAGCATGGAAATCTTTTTTACAATCCTCATTTTGATCCTGGTGGTCTCCCTGTCCGGGGTGGTGACGCGCATGTTGCCGTTCCAGGTGCCGCTGCCGCTGATGCAAATCGCTATCGGGGCCCTGTTGGCCTGGCCGCATTTCGGGCTGCACGTCGATTTTGATCCCGAACTGTTCCTGGTGCTGTTCATCCCGCCGCTGCTGTTCGCCGACGGCTGGAAAACGCCAACGCGCGAATTCCTGCACCACGGGCGTGAAATTCTCGGTCTGGCGCTGGTGCTGGTGCTGATCACCGTGGTCGGCGTCGGCTATCTGATCTACGCCATGGTGCCGGGCATTCCGCTGGTGGCGGCCTTCGCGTTGGCGGCGGTGCTGTCGCCGACCGATGCCGTGGCGCTGTCCGGCATCGTCGGCAAAGGGCGCATTCCCAAGCCAATCATGGGCGTGCTCGAAGGTGAGGCGCTGATGAACGATGCGTCCGGCCTGGTGTCGCTCAAGTTCGCCATCGCGGTGGCGATGGGCACCATGGTGTTCACCGTGGGCGGCGCAACCCTCGAGTTCCTCAAAGTGGCGATCGGCGGCCTGCTGGCCGGCGTGGCGGTCACCTGGACCTACAGTAAATCGCTGCGGGTGATGAGCCGCTGGAGCGGCGACGATCCGGCGACCCAGATCGTGTTCCTGCTGCTGCTGCCGTTCGCCTCCTACCTGATCGCCGAACATATCGGCGTTTCCGGCATCCTGGCGGCGGTAGCGGCGGGGATGACCATCAGCCAATCCGGCGTGATCCGCAACGCGCCGCTGGCGATGCGCCTGCGCGCCAACAGCGTATGGGCGATGCTGGAGTTCGTGTTCAACGGCATGGTGTTCATCATGTTGGGCCTGCAGCTGCCGGGCATTCTTGAAACCTCTATCCTGCAGGCGGAGCTGGATCCGACCATCCAGACCTGGTACCTGTTCGCCGATGTGGCCACCATCTACGCCGCGCTGCTGGTGCTGCGTTTCACCTGGCTGTGGGTGATGAAGAAAGCCAGCAACCGCTTTATGAAAAAGCGCCCGCTGCAGTTTGGCGACTACAGCACGCGTGAGCTGTGGGTGGCGTCGTTCGCCGGGGTGCGCGGGGCGATTACCCTGGCCGGTGTGCTGTCGATACCGCTGTTGCTGAGCGACGGCACCGCCTTCCCGGCACGCTATCAGCTGGTGTTTATCGCCGCCGGGGTGATCCTGCTGTCGTTGATCGTCGGCGTGCTGGCATTGCCGCTGCTGCTGCGCGGCGTGCAGGTGGCCGACAAGAGCGCCAGCAAGCACGAAGAGCGCATGGCGATCGCCATGGCGGCCGAAGTGGCGATCGAGAGCGTGAATAAAATGGAAGAGCGTCTGGTCGCCGATACCGAAGAGAACCTCGATCCGCAGGTGTTGAAAGAGGTCAGCTCGCGGGTGACGGGCATGCTGCGGCGGCGCATCGCGTCGAAAGACGATATCGAGAATGCGCTGGCGATGGAAAACCTCGAGCGGCGTTTCCGCCTGACGGCGCTGCGCGCCGAGCGCGGCGAGCTGTACCACCTGCGCGCCACGCAGAAAATCAGCAACGAGACGCTGCAAAAACTGCTGCACGATCTCGACCTGCTCGAAGCGCTGCTGATCGAGCGCGAAGGGTAAACCTCAGAAGAGGAATCATGTTTTCCTCTTTATTTCTTCCCGAAGGGCCGCCTGTGCGGCCCTTGTTTTTTGGCTACTTGAGCGGCGGCCAGTAGTCGCGGCAGCAGGCGATCCAGGCCTGCGCGCTGTGCGACAGGTAGCTGCCCTGGCGCCAGATCAGCCCGATTTTCCACTCCATGCGCGGCTCCAGCGGCAGCCAGACCAGGTTTTCCTTGTCCAGCCAGCGGCAGACCGGTTCCGGCAGCATGGCGATGCCCACGCCGGCCTGCACCATCGAGGCGAGGAAATCCCATTGGCCGCTGCGCACCGCGATTTGCGGTTCAAAACCGGCCTGGCGAAACGCTTTCATCAGCATCTTGTACAGCGCAAAGTCTTCGTTATAAATCAGGATCGGGCTGTCGGCCAATTCGGCGATATTGATGCGGGTGCGGTTGAGCCATTGCGGCGTGCGCGGCGCCACCACGCACATCGGATGGCCCAGCAGCGGCAGAAAGGTCAGCGGCTGTTCCGAATCGAAGGGCAGCACCGTCATCGCCAGATCCAGTTCGCCGGACATCACCGCCTGTTCGACCGACAGCCCGCCCAGTTCGGAAATTTTCAATTCGATGCCGGGGTAGGTCTGGCGAAAGCGGCGGATCAGATCGGCGATCTGCCTGCCCACCATCGGCGGAATGCCCAGCCGCAGCACGCCCTTTTTCACCGAGCTGATGTCTTCCAGCTCCGCCTCCAGCTGGCGGAATTCGTCGAGGATCGTCAGGCCGCGCTGATACACCGCCTGGCCGCTGTCGGTCAGGCGCAGCTTGCGGCCTTCGCGAATCAGCAGCGTGCATTCCAGCTCCTCTTCCAGATGCCGCAGCATCTTGCTGATGGTGGGCTGGGTGACGAACAGTTTTTCCGCCGCGCGGGTGAAGCTTTGCTGGCGCACCACTTCAACGAAGTAGCGCAGGGTGCGGACATCCACGTTAGGGTTCTCCTTGAGGGCGCTACCGGCGGGAAACTATTCCCGGACGGCATGATGTCGATAATTTTAATTCATTTCAGGCGTGGTTTCCCGGCTACGTATACTGTAGGCCGTCAATTTATTGTTTGAGGTCATCTTCCATGTCTCTGGCGTTACGCCGCGTTGCCCCCTCCCTGCTGACCCGTTTGCAGGTGCCGATTCAGGTGGCGTTGTATGCGGCGCTGTTCCTGATCGCCGATCGCCTGGTGCAACAATTCCACCTGCCGCTCCCCGCCAATATCGTCGGCATGCTGATGCTGCTGGCGCTGATCCTGCTGCGCATTCTGCCGCTGAGCTGGGTCAAGGCCGGCTCCCGCTGGCTGCTGGCGGAAATGCTGCTGTTCTTCGTGCCGGCGGTGGTGGCGGTGGTCAACTATGCCCAGCTGCTGATGGTCGAGGGCTGGAAGATCTTTCTGGTGATCGCGGTCAGCACCATGCTGACGCTGGGCGCCACCGGGCTGGTGGTGGACAGGGTGTATCGGCTGGAGATTTGGCTGCAGCGACGGAAGCAGCGCCATGAATGATTTTATCCTCAGCCTGGCCTGCTTTCTGGCGACGCTGGCGCTCTACTTCGCCAACAAGAAGCTGTACCGCCGCCGCCGCACGTTACTGCTGATGCCGCTGGTACTGACGCCGATGATCCTGGTGCTGCTGCTGGTGGTCACCCACATCTCCTATCAGGACTATATCGGTGAAACCCACTGGCTGCTGTGGCTGCTGGGGCCGGCGACCATCGCCTTTGCGGTGCCGGTGTACGAGAATCTGCACATCATCCGCCGCCACTGGCTGTCGCTGACCGCCGGGGTAACGACGGCGGTGCTGGTGGCGGTGTACAGCTCGGTGTGGCTGGCGCGCCTGCTGACGCTGCCGGAAGAGGTGCAGCGCAGCCTGGCGGTGCGTTCGATTACCACGCCGTTCGCGCTGGAGGCCGCCAAACAGATGGGCGGGCAGCCGGATCTGGTGGCGCTGTTCGTGGTGATCACCGGGGTGTTCGGCATGGCGGTGGGCGACATTCTGTTTCTGCGGCTGGCGGTGCGCAGCCGCCTGGCCAAGGGAGCCGGGTTTGGCGCCTCGTCGCACGGCGCCGGCACCGCCCGCGCTTATGAACTGGGGCCGCAGGAGGGCGTGGTGTCGAGCCTGGTGATGATGCTGGCCGGCATTATCACGGTGGTGGCCGCGCCGCTGATCGGCCGGCTGATGTGGTAAGACCTCTCGGGGCGGGCTCTGCCGCCCCATTTTACATTGTCTGTCGTTGGGAACGGTGCCGTCGATGAGCGCCCGAAAAAACGAAGAAATTTTTCAGCATAATTTTTCCCATCGTTATAACAAAAAACGATAGATGCGCCGCGGGCAAAATTGCCGTTCATTTTTAATGGTAATGAATTAATTGAGCAATAAATTATTATCATTAAAACAATAAAGTATAACTTATTGATATGGAGAGGCTCTTATCGTAAGTATTGTTGCACATTAACTGTGGTGAATAATACAAAAGAATATGAATTTCTCTCTAATTATATCGGGTTAATACAAGAGGAATACGCTCGTCATCCCTGAGTAATATCGGGGAAATAAAATGGTCATTTATTCCCTTTCGCACATTTCGCCAAAAAAAATATCCTCTCCTATACTTCACAGCTCTACAAATTGAGGCACAGGGGGGAACCTCTGGATTAACCATTTCATTCTTTCTTAGTTGGGGGGAGACCCAGCTTTTCTACGGTTTTTTATTCTGACTTGAACTGTCGGACGGCCAGGCTTTGCCTAAATCCGGACGGTCCCTTTCATTAACGTAATGAAAACGTGCTAGAGAATATTATGAACAAACAAACTGATGTGAAGAGTGGGGAATTCCGTACCGGTGCTCAGGCTGCGGCGGAGAAAGTCGAACTGCATGAAATGACTATCGCCCAGCGTGAACTCTGGCTGGGGGAAAACATTTCCAAAGAGTTGTCGTTCAATATCTGGGGCTATGGGCAGGTTGACGGGCCTCTCGACGTTAAGCTGCTGCGGCAAGCCATCGATGCAATCGTGGAAGAAACGCCGGCTCTGCAAGCGCATTTTGTGGAAAAAGACGGTGAGCTTTATCAATACCGCGCGCCACGCACCCATGAGCCGCTGTTCACACTCGATCTCAGTAAGGAACCCGATCCCCTGCAGGCGGCCAGACGCTGGATGGTGGCGGATGCGGCGCTGCCGCGCCGCGCCACGGGAGAGGAACCTTTTAGTTTTTATGTGATTACGCTCGCTCCGCAGCGCTATGTCCTCTATCGGCGTTTCCACCATATGATCACCGACGGCCGCAGTGCCGAGGAAGTGATGCGGCGCATCGCGGCTTACTATAACGCGCTGGCGTCCGGCGGCGTCATCCCTGAATTCGCCAACTGCAATTTCTCTCTGCTTTATGAAAACGACATCAAATACCGCGACTCCTCACGCTTTTCTTCCGATCAGGCTTTTTGGCGGGAATATACTGCCGCTGCGCCGCAGAGTTTGTCGCGTAGAGCCATATTGACCCCGGACGCCGCGATGAACCGCAACACGCAGCTGCTGGAAAAAGAGGCATTGGATCAGCTGCAGCAACAAGCTGACAATATCGGCGTACACCGCGCACATATATTGGCCGCCGCCGTAGCATTATGTTTCTACAGCCTGACCGGCAGTGAATATCTTAATTTCAGCATGCCGGTGACCGGAACGAGAGAACGAAACAGTATTGGTATGACCTCTAACGTTGTCCCTTTGATTATCAAGGTTGAACCCCAGCTGAGCCTGGCCGAATTTATCCAAAGGGTTGCGGCCGAAATAGCAAAAGTGGTTCGCCATCAATTATATCGTGGGGAGGACATTCGGCGTGACAATGGCGCGACGGATTCCGCCTGGTTTGGCCCTTCAATTAACATTGTTTCTTTCGACCACGGCGATCCTTTCTGGGGATGCCGCACCCGTTGGTATTATGGCGGGAATATTCCGTCCGGCGATCTACAGATTATGCTGTATGAAGACCAGCAGGCGAATGAGCTGGACGTCACTTTTTCTGACGCCGCTTATGCAAATTCATTAGGCGATCTGGATGTTTTGCAGCGCCGCTTCCAGTTTATTTTACGGGCGCTGAACGCATCAACGGCGGGGACGATCGAGGCGTTGGATCGGCAAGTGGCGGCGCTGGCGGATGCCGAGGCCGGCGGCAGCTTTTACACCAACCGTCGGCAACCGCCTGCCGGCGGCATCATTCGTTGGGATCGCCCGGCTGAGGCGCTGCAGCGCCTGGTGAGCTCGCTGAGCCATGGCGCGGAATGCGCGGCGAAGATACTGCTGGCGGAGCGCGTGTTGGGCGTGACGGCGCTGCAGGCGGTGAGCGATGAGCGGCAGGCCGAACCCGGTACCCTGCTGCACGTCGAGGCCGACGGCTGGGAGATTGCCGCGAACCCCGGCGTGGTGCGCGTCGGGCCGTTCTTGCGCGCCGACGGATCGGTTCAGCCAGGCGATGCGCTGGCGCAGGCCTGCGGCTTGTCTGTCGGCTCGGTCTTGCCGACGATTAACGCTGCCGAAGCCTCGCTGTTAGGTGCGGCGTATGGCGCCAGCGCCGATAGCGCCGCTTTTTGGCAACCGCGTCTGACGCATTATTATCCGGCGCCGTTCCCGCCGGGGCCTGGCCGCCAGGCGGAGCTTCCCGCACGCTGGCAGGCGACGGCCTGGCAGCGCCTGGAAAAAATTGCCGGCGAACAGGTGCTGGCGGCAGCAACCCTTTATCTGGCGCGCATGTGCAATGAAACCGATTTTCAGCTGGGGTGGATCACCCCGGACGATCGGAATTGGGGTCGTTGGGCCCACCTGAGCGCGCGCGTGCTGCCGCTGCAGGTCTCTGTTGATCACACCGGCAATTTCCAGCAGGCGTTGGCCGCGCTGGAACAGGAATATAGCCAACTGCGCGCTCATGCCGATTATCATCCCGCGTTGCTGACGCGCGATGCGGACCTGCGAGCGCCTCAGACTTGGCCGACGGCGGTATCGATCGTCAGCCGGCGCTCGGCGCAGGGGTTGCAGCCTGAAGACGAGGGGGTTGCCGCCATCATGGCTTCCGGCTCGCGCGCGGTATTGCAAATCTGCAAGGCTGACGGCGCTTTCCGTTGGGTCTACGACGCCGCCTCCGTGGCTGACGAACAGATGTTGCGTGCGACGCAACATCTGCTGATGCTGCTCAACGATGCGGTGAGGGCGGGTTCTCATCGTCGCACCGTCGGCGAACTCAGTCTGGTTTCCGAGGAAGAACGCGCGCAGTTGCTGCAGGGCCTCAACCATACCGTCGCTTCACACTCGCCGGCGGTTTGTCTGCACCGGTTGTTCGAAGCACAGGTCAGACGGACGCCGGAGGCGATCGCGGTGACGTATGGCGATGACAGCCTGACCTACGCGGAATTGAATACCCAGGCGAACCGTTGGGCCCATCGGCTGGTACAGCTTGGCGTGCAGCCGGACAGCCTGGTGGCGCTGTGCGCCGGGCGCGGGCTGCCGATGCTGGTCGGGCTGCTGGGGATCCTCAAAGCCGGCGGCGCCTATGTGCCGCTGGATCCCGCTTATAGCGGCGAGCGGCTACAGTACATCCTGGCGGACTCAGCGCCGGTACTGCTGTTGGCGGATGAGCTCGGCCGACAAGCGCTGGGTGACTGCGAGGTGCCGGTGCTGGCGCTGGAACAGCCACTGACGGGGGAAAGCGACGATCTGCAGGACGTCGGGGTGCGCCCGGCGCACCTGGCGTATGTGATTTATACCTCCGGCTCGACCGGCAAACCCAAAGGGGTGATGGTGGAGCACCGGCAGGTCGCGCGGTTGTTCAGCGCGACGAACGCCTGGTTCAACTTCAGCGCCGCCGACAGGTGGTGCCTGTTCCACTCATTCGCCTTCGACTTCTCCGTCTGGGAGATCTGGGGCGCCTGGCTGTATGGCGGCCAGCTGTTCATCGTACCGCAGGCGATCGCCCGCTCGGCGCCGGATTTTTATCATTTCGTCTGCCGCAGCGGCATCACGGTATTGAACCAGACGCCGAGCGCCTTCAAAGCCTTTATCCAGGCTCAGGCGCACAGCGAAGCGCGCCAGCAGCTACGCGAGATCGTGTTCGGTGGCGAAATGCTGAAGCCTTCCGATCTTGCGCCGTGGTTTGCTCGTCCAGAGAACCGGCAGACGCGGTTGATCAACATGTACGGTATCACCGAGACCACGGTGCATGTGACTTATCGGCCGCTGTCGGCGCAGGATACGGCGATCACCACCAGTCTGATCGGCAGCCGCATCCCGGATTTGCGCTTGTATCTGCTGGGCGCCGACGGCGAACCGGTGCCGATGGGGGCGATCGGCGAACTTTACGTCGGCGGCGAAGGGGTGGCGCGGGGTTACCTGAACCGGCCCGAATTGACGGCGGAACGTTTTCTCGATGATCCTTTCAACCGGGCGCCGGGTGCGCGCATGTATCGTACCGGCGATCTGGCGCGCTATCTGCCGGGGGGCGATATCGAATACCTGGGGCGCAATGACCAGCAGGTAAAAATCCGCGGTTTCCGTATCGAATGCGGCGAGGTGGAGGCACAGCTGAGTACCGATCCGCGCGTGCGCAGCGTAGCCGTGGACGCGATTGACGATGGCGACGGGGGCAAGCGACTGGTGGCGTGGGTGGTTTCGGCACCGGAAGCCGAACGCGCTACGCTGGCGACCGGGCTGCGTCAGCATCTGCAGGCGCGGCTGCCGGATTATATGGTGCCGGTGGCTTACGTTTGGCTGGAGGCGTTGCCGCTGACCGGCAACGGCAAATTGGACAAGCGGGCTCTGCCGGTGCCGCAGGTCGACGCCTATGTGCGTGAAGCCTATGCGCCGCCGCAGGGCGAGGCGGAAAACCTGCTGGCGGCAATCTGGCGCGAGCTGCTGGGCGTAGAGCGCGTCGGTCGCTATGACCACTTCTTCGAACTGGGCGGGCATTCGCTGATGGCGGTGCGCCTGGCTAACCGCGTGCAACAGGCCGGATGGCAGTTACCGTTGCAGGCGCTGTTCGCCAGCCCGGTACTGCACGTGTTGGCGCAGGCGCTGGAAGTTGCGCCGGCTCAGGAACCGCTGCCGATACTGCCGGTGGCGCGTGACGGCGAATTGCCCCTGTCGTTCGCCCAGCAACGCCTGTGGTTCCTGACCCAGTTGGAGGGGATGAGCGAAACCTACCATATCCCCCTGGCGCTGCGGCTGCACGGCCGGTTGGACCGGCAGGCGCTGCAACATAGTCTGGATGCGCTCTATGCGCGTCACGAATCGCTGCGTAGTCGGTTCATCACCCGGGAAGATCGGCCACAGGTGCAGATTTTGCCGGCAAACGGGCTGCCGCTTGCGTTCCACGATCTGCGACGTCACCCCGCGCAAGCCGACACGCTGTGCCGTCAGGCGGCCACTCAACCGTTCGATTTGACGCAGGGGCCGCTGGTGCGCGCCGCGCTGATCCGCCTGGCGGATGAGGAGCACCTGTTCCTGCTCACCTGTCATCACATCGTCTCCGACGGTTGGTCGACCGGCATTCTGCTGCGTGAACTGGGGGCGTTGTATGGCGCTTTCCGTCGCGGCGATGCCGATCCACTGCCGCTGCCGACGCTGCAATACCCGGATTACGCCGCCTGGCAGCGTCGCTATCTGACGCCGGAGCGGCTGGCGGCGCAGGCGCAATACTGGCGCGAAACGCTGAGCGGTGCGCCGGCGCTGCTGACGCTGCCGACCGACCGGCCGCGTCCGACGGTGCAGTCTTTCAGTGGCGGAGAGGTGCCGATCGCGATCGACGCCGAGCTGACGCAGGCGCTGCGGCAGTTCAGCCGGCAGCATGGCGGCACGCTGTTCATGACGGTGCTGGCGGCCTGGAGCCTGGTGCTGGCGCGCATGGCCGGGCAGCAGGAGCTGGTGATCGGTACGCCGGAGGCCAACCGTGGCCGGCTGGAAACCGAATCGCTGGTCGGCTTCTTCGTCAGCACGCTGGCGCTGCGCATCGATCTTCGCGACGATCCGGATCTGCCGACGCTGATCGCGCGGATCCGCCACACGGTGCTGACGGCGCAGGAAAATCGCGATCTGCCGTTCGAGCAGGTGGTGGAGCTGGTCAATCCGCCGCGCCACCTGGGCTATACCCCGCTGTTCCAGGTGATGCTGGCCTGGCAGGACGGCTCGGTGCGCGATATTCCGCT
>JANDJZ010000391.1:0-40979 GCA_027943245.1 Acanthamoeba sp. SK_2022b
AGCCTGATCTGTTCGACGGCCTTGCTCTCCTCCCTGTTCGACACCAGCCTCTGCAAGGCATCACAGCGCAATGCAGCGCAATGCAACACGCGCAAGAGAGGGATGAGCGAGGTGGGGCCACGGCCACAGGCGAGCCTGGTGGTTGTGGAGGGAGAGTGTACCGAGTAGAGGGCGGGTTCGTTGGCGCGCTGCTGCGTGGCCCACGGGTGGGCGTAGCCCAGGGCGCGCCACAGCGACGCCCGGTATTTGGTCGGCACGCCGCCCAGCACCATTCCCCGCAACTGCCCCCAATCACACACACGCACACGCACACAATTCAGTTGACGTCTCTCACATTCGCTCACACACACTCACACACACACAGAGAGAGGGGGGGGGGCACTGTACCTTGGTCTTGGAGTGCATGGCAGTGGACCAGGAGCCATCGATGGCGACGACGTCGCGCCACTTGGCCTCGTCGGCGGCATCGCGGGCCTGCTGGGCCAGTTTGCGTTCGTGGGCTTCGGCGTAGAGCGAACGGAAGTCATCGTGCTCGCCTCCCAGCTCCTCGCCTTCTTCGTCGTCGCTGGCCTCGTCCTCGACGGCTGCTTCTTCTGGTTCGACGTTGTTGTATGGCTCGGGAGTCGGTACGTTGTCTTCGTCGACATCGTAGTCGTCATCTTGAAGGACGGCGGTGTTGAATGCTTGATTGGTTTCCTGCTTGGCAATTTCCTCATTGTCGTGTTGGTTTGACGGAGATGACGATGAAGAGGAAGAGGAGGATTTCCTTCGTCCGCCGATCCTTCTTCGCTTCTTTTTCACGATCCTGCGCGTGCTGATCTGTTCTTGTTCGTGGTCGTCATCGTTTGAAAGGTCCTCGAAGTCGAGACGGCGGCGTTTGAGATGCAGCGAGCGGTCCTGGCTGGACATTTACGTGTGTGATGGACAGAAATGTAGTAATGCACAGAGATTATCGCCTCTAAACTCGCCAACGATGTCCTCCAAGGATCGCTGCGAGATGAGTTGGATGAGTGTAGACTTTCGGGTGGGTGCCCTATGTGGCGTACAACGAAGCACCCAACACTTGCGAAGCAAGGCTTGTACTACAAGCCGTTAGGCAACTGCCAGCAATTTGGCGCTCTTTTTTAGCTCCTTTTTGGAGAGGAATGCCAAGCACGCTACAGATCGGGTACAGGCCCCTCGCCTGCAGAATGAGCTGATCTGTCAAGCCAAGCCATACAAGCAGCGGCGGGGGATGAGCCTTTTTAGCGGCGAGGTGACCTTAAAGTAGGGCGTCGCAACCAGATCTGCAGTGTTTTTACTTACCCCGTAAGGAAATTTCGATTTTCTAGCTATTTTATCATTGGTCGATTCAGACTATTTCAGGAATGTGGCCCTCTTTCTTTGAAATCTGATAGGTGCTTTCAGACTATTTCAGGAATGTTGCTTAACTCGCTACCTTATTGGATAATTTAGCGGAAAACACGTGGAGATGATGGTTTATCAAAAGAAATGCCCCGAGAGCACCTTTTTAAGGTAATCAACAAGTGATTTCTCTGGGTTTTTGTTCAGAAATCGTTGATAATGATTATTTAGTTTACGGAATAGGGTAAAGACGGAGGAATGAAAAGAATGACCAATGAGAAAACAAAGAGATCAAACCGGTTGAGACAGCCTACCTTAAAGCAAAAGGGTTAGGAAAGCTTTGTAAAAGGAAACACGCTATCTTCGGTATATCTCTATCTTCCCCGCATCGCTGAAGCGACACAAACGCGCCGAGGCAGTTATCTAGTCAGACAGGAAGAGAGTGAGAAGCAAGAGGTCAGGCAAGGCATAGGGTAGCGCTGCACGATGGCGACCACTAACGTGGAGGGAGAATATCCTCAGCCCTTAGCTCGGCCTCCTGTGCCTTTAGTTCATCCACAGCCCCATGGCATGCTCTTTTCGCAACTAGCCTCGCATCACATCGCCACCAGAAGGCGAAGGGACACGCCTTATCCGCTATCCACCGAGCCACCCAGGCAAGGTCTGTCCTACGCTGCTCGCAAGGCTTCGAAATGGGGAGTGGCCACAACAACAACCACCACAACAACCACACCTACCGCACCGACCGCCACAGCGAAAGCCCTATCCCCAAAAGTAACAACACCCCAAGCGGCCCTGATCGACCTCACGACCGAGGAGAGCGACAGCAGCGACTGTGACAGCGAACTTGAAGGCGAAGACGACAATGAGGATGATGACGAGGAGGAAGACGAAGAGGAGCTGGATGAGTTCGATGATGGAGAGCTCCCAGAGAACGCACCAGAAGTAGTAGGTACAAAAATCTTAGAAGATCATGTGATAGTGGTGGAGGAGGTGGATGCACAGCCTTCTTGTCCAGGGCCTGCTACCGATATTGGAGACGACGAGATGGTGTGGTCTCACGAGAGCGCGAGCGGGTCAGAGGACGAAGAGGATGATCTCGAGGAATTCGAGGACGAAGAGGAAGACGAAGAGGAAGACGAAGAGGAAGACGAAGAGGAAGAGGAAGAGGAAGAAAACGATCAAGACGAAGATATGGCACATCTATTCAGCAGTGATGATGAAGAAGATGATGTCGTAGTGGTAGCGGTTCACCCGCCCACCTGGGTCCACAAGGGAAGCGAAAGCGGGAACAGCGAAGTTCGACGGGAAAGACGAAGCTAACGACCGTCCGGAAGTGGTTGAGGAGGAGGACGGGGACTCGTCAGATGAGGAGCTCGAGAGCTCCTCTATTCTGCCGCCTCAATCAAGCGAGGCTTGCGGCCAAGCAGAAGAAGGAAAGAGCAGCTCCCCTTTTCCCGCCAGCGCTCCCGACTACGGCGACGCCTTCGCTGGCCTCGATGAGCAGCTAGGTCTGGACTGTGACTACATCCTGGAACTGCTGCGTGACACCGAATTGTTCGAAGTCGCCCAGGAGGATGCGGGGATGTCAGGGGGATCAGAGCTACAGCTTTCTCCCGAACCTCTCCTACCCGAGCTGCTGGACAGCCACCAGCACTCCAGACAGCCAACCGGCTACAGCTCCGAGTTTTACGACGGCCAACCTTGCAACCAGGGCTACTCACTACACAGCCCCTTTCTGGAAACTCAGCACCAGCCCATCCCAGCTGACCATGGCTACTCCGATACAGACCTCTACACTTCCACAGCGCCCCTGTCCATCCCTGCCCAGCCTCCAGCTCCCACTCGGCCGGTGCCACAGAGCGTGAAGACGCTGGCTCAGCTGTTCGGGCTGCCAAAGCCACTCTACCTCTCACCCTCTCATCCTCCTACGCTCAGCGCGCTCGAGCACCTGGGACTCTCCCGGCGCATGCGCAAGCCACGCGAGGGAACCCTTGTTCTGCCGCCTTCGCTCACCCCGTACCTCTCTCAAATGACCGCCTTCCTGGCCCCCAGTGACGCCGAGCAGAACGGTGATCCTCCCCTCTTCGATGTGAATTGTGAGATTACGACTGGAACTTACGTTGCATGGGAACACCAGAATCTGTAACTGGAAGTCCAACTTCGAAACGAAAAACTCAGGAGCCGTTTGGTAAGCTTTCCAAAACATCTGTTTTTGCTTCTAGTTTCGCTGACCAGCTGGTGGGGAACCTCAACAGCACGTCGCTCGAGTTCCAGCTCGGAGCCTAAGCGCTATCGAGCCTCGCCGCGGCCGCCACAGTTCGACTACGGAGCGTCCCATCACCAACAGGAGGATGCGTCCTCTTCGCATCTGGAGGGGGACACCAGCAACATGGGAAGCTACATCGACAACCTCCTTACCTACCTCGACTCGCCGATGACCATGTCGTTCGACGCCTCGTCCACTCCCTGCTCGACTCCCTCGTCACCCTTCTCCCCGAACCAACCACGGACTTTCCCAACCTCCCCGTCCGACTCCCTGCATCACCCGGCCACTGCCGACTCTCGACCGCTGGCTCGCAGCTCGACGCGCAGCAACAACTCGTCTTCGTCTTGTCGAGGCAAGGCAAGCTCGGGCACTTCTTCGGCGACTCCTGAACTTGACCTCGACGCTGATGCCAACTTCCTCGACGAGGTGCTGCAATGTGCCTCTCAGCTCGAGCAGGACTTCCTCTCCTGATCACACTCACTGTCTTCTACTTGTAGCTCCCAAACCTCCCCAGAGTTCTCTGATCTCTTGTATCCTATAACACAGAGCAAGCCTTCGAATAAACGTGGGCAGCAATTTTGTAAGCATGTGTGCGACCTCCACGCCCCTATCCCTTGCGCCGAACCGATGCGGGTGATGGATCGATGGTGGCGGGATCAGTGTCGACCAAGTCGACAAAAACTGGTCGCTAAAAAGAAACGGCAAAGGAATATCAGTCCCCCCATGTCGCACTCACAGGACCAGAGCAACGCCACGACGACGCAGTGTAGCGCCTGCGTCAACGGACACGCGCCCACAGATAAGGATGGCAGCGGCCCGATCGATCCTAGGCTGGAGAAGCTGCTACCCGAGAATATCTTCTTCATCGATTCGAAGCAAGTAGCGGCGATCATGAAGGAAATGGGATACCAATCGCACCTGGAGCTGCTTAACGAGATTCTCAAACTGGCCGCGAGGCGCGCAAGGCCGCCCATCTCGCGCTTCTACGTCGGTACCGTTGGTCTGAGCCAGGATGGTAACATTTATTGTGGGGGCAACGTCGAATTCGACGGCCTTACCCTCAACGACTCGATCCACGGCGAGCAGTGCCTTATCGCGCGTCTGGTGAACGCCGACGAGAAGGGCATGGTTTGCTTCTGCGTCAACGCGCCGCCTTGCGGTCACTGCCGCCAGTTCATCAACGAGCTCGACGTCCGAGAGCTCAAGATCGCCATCACCGGCAAGGGCACGTTCTCGCTCGACCAGCTGTTGCCCTTCAGCTTCGGTCCCAACGACCTGGGCAACGCCACGCGTCTCCTTCGCCACTCGTCCTACGCCATCACCCTGCAGCAGCCCCCCGCCGAGGCCGACGGTCGCAAGCTGGTGGATGTCGCCGTCAAGGCCGCCAGCCGCGCCTACGCGCCCTACACCGAGTGCCCCTCGGGTACCTGTGTAACTCCACTTGATATCGCCGAGTTACATTTTTGTATTATTTTGCTCTATTTATTTATCCTCTAAAATCAAATATTTTTTTTTTCAAGTATGCTTTAAACTAAAGCGAAAACGTGGTCTATTTGTTTTATTTTTATTTTTATTTTTTGGTAGGTGTGGCGCTACGCTTGAAGGATGGAAGCACGTACCGAGGCTCGTACGTGGAAAACGCGGCCTACAATCCATCTCTGCCTCCGCTCCAGTCAGCCCTCACGGGTCTGGTGGGCGACGAGAAGCAGTGGGGCGAAATCGAGGCCTGCGTTCTCGTCGAAAAGAGTACGCCGCCTTTCTGCTTTCAGCAGCCGAGGCGCCAGCAGCAACAGCCATTAACGTTCGTGCACACACCCACACACAACAACAACAACAACAACACAGAGGGAGCGCTCATCTCGCAGGAGGGCATCACGCGGCGGCTTCTCGCCTCGATCGCGCCTCAGGCAACCTTCCACGTGTACAACATTGACGAATGCGTGAAGGAGAGCAGCTGAAAGCATCTTCTCCCTCCTCCCTCGTCGTTCGAGCTCTGGCTCTTCATTTTTGGATCATCGTAATCATCGTCATCATCATCCTCCCACATTACTCTCCAAGCTGGTCCTGCAATTCAAATGGAAAATAAGTTGTTGTTGTTTTTCATTGCAAGACACACTTCTTGCCGTCTTTCTTCGTCCTGCTCGTTGTTGTTGTTGTTGTCGTTGTCGTCGAGGACATCTTCACCAGGGCCGCTTCGGGCACGTACCGAGGCTTGCCCATGCCCGGCACCGCCTGCCAGTCGTCCACCACCAGCTGCGTCATGGCGGCAAAGAGCTCGACGACGCCGTCGCCGCTCAGCGCCGAGCATTCCATGAAGCCCGCCCGGTGCGCCTCCGCCAAGTGCCTGGCGGCCGCCACGCGCAATCAATCGACCATGGGTTGAGCGTGAGATCGATCGGCCAGCCCCCCCCCCCAAACTATCATCAACCTTGGCTGGTCTTTGCAAGTAGAGGAGGAGGTACCGGCCCTCGTCTGCCGGCACGACGCGCAGGTGCTCCAGGTCTGCTTTGTTGCCCACCAACATGGCCTGGGTGTTGGGCGCATGCCTTTTTTTGGGGGGGGGGAAACACATGAGCGGTGCAGGGGTTGGGTTGGGGCTCGGGGGGAGAAGGAGATCGCGCACTGCTCTCTGCTGGCGAGGTAGGTCAGTGCCTCCTCGAAGGACCTGCGGGAGGTGACGTCGTAGACGATCACCACCCCGTGTGCGCAGCTGTAGTAGCTTGCCGGCATGGATCGGAATCGCTCGCCGCCCCTCGCCCAGTCCCAGATTTGCAGCTGGCGTGGGTTCGGGGGTGGAGCGGGGAATAGGGATTGGGACATTAATGCAGTGCCTCGATTGGCGGAAATGACGTTGATGCAGCGATGGCAGGGAGTGGTGCCCCCACCTTGATCTTCTTGCCTTGCGACTCCACGAGGCACATCCGGAAATCGACTCCAATGGTGGGGTGGTGAATGTTGTGGAACTGGTCGTCGGCGTACCGCAGGACTATCGAAGACTTGCCCGCTTGCCTGCCCGCGCGAGCGTCGATGGCCCAATGGTAGCACTCGAGCGTGAGTGGAAACACGCAAGCCCGATGTCTTTTGTGGAGGAGAGAGGGACGATGTGAGAGGGGGGGGGTAACGCACTCGTGGCCGGTCACGACGAACTTGGCCAGGAAGTCCCACTCGCTCTGTCCATCGGGATTGTAACTGCGGCCGCCTGCCCAATCCTTAACGGAAATTAAGGGCACACGCCCGCAGCCGTTCTCGCGCTGATCGAGAGCGAGACGCAGCCAGCGGATGTAGGTGCCCTTCCAATCGTCGACCCTGCCAACACCACGCCACGCGGCGTTCATTGTCTCTTCCTTTCTCTCCGACAAAACGCGCGATGGGCAGGTCACAAGGCAAATGCGCACGTGAGCAACGACTGCCAGCTCGGGTTGCCCAGAGGGCTCCAGAGGGAGTCGTCCCTCGATATCATCGCGAACGGCTTGCACACCTGCGAACGCGGCGCGGTGAGATCGAACGCAAACGGCGGGGGGGGGCGCGTAGGGCACATGCCATGGCGAGCCTGCACAGGTCTTCGGCGGTCCTCGTGTAGGAGAAGATGTGGACCAGGACCTCCTGTTGGTTGTTTTCCGTGCGCGCGCACAAATCATGAAATTCAGCAGACTGTAAGGGGGGGGGGAGGGGTAGTCTCGTTCACGTGCCGGCGGCAGGCTCCACAGGCCCACGGTCGCGCTCTCCCTGCCGACCTCCCGGAGCATCTCCTGCAGGTCGTCGTGACGAAACTCGGCGGCCGCCTTCGCCACGATGGCAGAGAGGCAACCCGAATGACCGTCGTCGTCTCAGCACACACACTTTGCTTTGTCCCCACCCAAACCACCTGCCACTTGTTTACCTGCGACGGCGTGCCGAACTGGCCCTGGATGTCCATGGTCGCACCGTGGCCGAGCAGCAGGTCCACCACCTCCTTGTGGCCCTTGCACGACGCTGCCCCCACCCCGATCGTCATTTCGCTCATCACAGTAGACTCGTATGTTGTGTGTGTGTGTGTGGTGTACCGTAGTGGAGGGCGGTGTCCCCACGAGCAGTCACCGCGTTGATGTCCGCGCGCGGCTGGCCTGCTTCGTTGCGCGCTTCGACCAGCACACGGACGACTTCGGAGTTGCCGCGCAAGCTCGCCAAGTGCAGGGGCGTCTTCGCCGAGATTAGCAGCCGGCGAGTCATCAGAGGAGGAAGGAGGAGAGCTACCTCCCCCGCGCTATTGGGCGCGTTGATGTCGACGCCGGCCGACATGAGGACGTCTACGAGCTCCAACACGGCCTGGCGCTCGTTGGACTCATCGGCCCCGGCGCCGCCGCCGGCAAAGTGGCGTGTGTCCTGCTCGGCGAGGATGTGGAGCGCGTTCATGCCGTCGGCCGGCGTCGTGCGACCGAGGTCGGCCCCGGCCTCGACCAACAGGCGGGCCACAGCGACGTGCCGTCCCTCGACGGCGAGGTGCAGGCTCGTCCTGAGTCGTGGATGGTCGGAGTCATTTCGATGAAGCTTATGTAAGTGTGGGGGGGGGGTAATAGCTACCAGCCGTGTGGGTCTACGTCGGCGTTCACGTCGACGCGGTGGTGGTTTCCCTTGAGAAGGCCCGAGACGCCTTGAACGTCGCCTTGCGCCGCCATGGCCAACAACGAGAGCCCACTCTCCTCCATCACTTCGGGTTTGGATAAGGCGAAGCCCTTTTTTTAAATATAAAAGGGCTATTTATTGTGATTTTTTGATTGGGTGGATGGCATTTAACCTCAAACCTGGGCTGTGTCCAGTCTACCGCGCTACCTCAAGCTCTTCTCTGGCTGCTAGAACAACAGCCCAAACAAACCAGCAGCGAGTGCGTGGTGGCGGCCTCTATCTAGAGGTTGATGTCCTGGCCCAGAGGCCACTCGAGCTGGTACTCAAAGGGCAGCTGGACCTGCTTGCCAGCTTTGATGTCCACCTTCCACTTGAGGTTGTTGGCTGGAGTCACCACCACGCTGTCGTCCCCCTCCTACACACACAGAGAGATGACACAAAGAATATGAGCGATCAATGCTTGCGCCGCCAGATTAGAAAAGCCTGTGCGTTGTGTCTTTGTTTTTTGTTGTGTGTAATGTGCAGGGGTGTTACGTACATTGACGGCCGGTTTGAGAAGGCGGACCTTGATCTGACTGTCATTGGACTTGGGCAGCTGATCGAACACGGCCACGTGCACGTCGGTGGCCTTGGTGTTCTTGATGGTGATCATGTGCTTCACCGTCTGTTTTAAATAGATAATAATAATAATAATTAAATTACCCTCAGCTCGCCATGAATGCGTGGAAAACGTTTTGCGAAGGGGCCGTGCGCTACCCTGAGGTTGGACTTGCGGATGAGGCCCTGCTTGTCGTTGAAGAACACGCCCGGCGGGTAGGTCACCTTGATGGCATCATCCGCGCCAAGGAACAGCGCAAACGACTCCGACGGTGACACCGCCTACACACCACACACACAGCACACACAGCATAGACGCATGCACATTTCAGTCACTTGGCTTCTCAAGACAAGAGGCCACACTCCAAGAAGGAGCGCAAGATCACCTTGATGCTGGAGGTGGCGACGAAGTTGCCATCCATGAACACGTTGATGTCGCCCGCGAGGAACGTGTACTTGTCCGAGTCGTTGACGATGCTGGCCTTGAGGTAGGCGTGCGTGGACTTGGTCGGGATGACCACGTACGTGAACTTGGCCTTGAGCTTGATGATCCTGATCGTCACCTGCATTGTGTGCGTGAGCGATGTGAGAAATGCAAAGTGCGCGCGCGCGCGCGCGCGTGTGTGTGTGTGTGTGTGTGTGTGTGTGTGATGCGAGTGTGGCCTGCAGGGTGGAGGAGGTGGAGACCTTATGCGGCTTGCCGTCGGAGAGGATGGTGGATCTGCGGGGGATCACGAAGCTCGCGCAGATGCTGCTCTCCTTCACCGAGGCAGTCATCACGCTGGCCGTTTGGTCCTCCAACTGGAAATCTGTGTGGTGCGCATACACGCGTGGTCCACGGGCGTGAGGAGCTGCGCACGAGACAGCTCACCGCATAAGTGACAGCACAGCGGGCGCACCCTGGAGGCATTTGTCCATCTCCCTGGCTTTGAAGACCTCCTCCTGCTTGACCATCACGTTCAAGTGCGCTCCTCTTTCCATCCACTTGTGCGAACTATAGTTATGGTACTGCACTCGACGCAGCACACGCCACACATCACACACACACACACACACACACACACACACACACACACACACACACACACACACACACACACACAGTGAGCTTAGAGACGCGCGGGCATACGTTCCTCCGTCCCACTCCCCGATCGCTGCATAACCGGAAACGAGGTCGTACCACGAAGCCGACGAACTTGGTTCCCAAGTCCGGCGGCGCTCCTCCCACCGACGGCTGCGCTGTCGAGAGGGACAGCGGCGCCTGCCCGAGCCCACGCCATAACACACACACACACACACACATACACACACATGCAACACATAGCACACAACACAGAAATGCGTCACACACACGCACGCGGCAAAAGTTGCTCTGCCGGAGGGAGAGAGGCTCAGGTGGTCGACGTACGTCGTGCCAGTCGTCGAGCGAGTTGTTGGTGATGATGCCGTAGTAGGTGAGGTTGAGCCTCGAGTCGTTGCTCTGCACGCGCACGTCGTAGGCGGCCTCCCACGACGCGTCCATCACGACGTACGCCAGCGACAGCTCCATCTGCCAGGCGTCACCACAAACATATGGCGTGAGCCTAGCCGCCCGTGTGTGTGTGTGTGTGTGTGTGTGTGTGTGTGTGTGTGTGTGTGTGTGTGTGTGTGTGTGCGTGTGTGTGTGTGTGTGTGATATGTGGGTGGTCGGAGAGTGTACGGAGGTGACTGCGTCGGCGCTCAGGAGGACAGTGACTTCGTGGACCTCCTCGGTGGCGCCGGTGGTGAGGTTGCCCAAGGTGAGGGCCACGCGCGTGCGCTGCTCCCTCAGGCTCTTGAGCTTGGCGTTGGTCGCGGCCTTGCGGTCGTCAATGTCGGCCAGGCTCTTCTGGTAGAAGTGCATGAACGCCATCGCCTGATGTGGGTGGCGCCACGGAGTAGAGTGCGGTGAGTTGGGCGTGCGCAAGCCTAGCGGGGAGGACCACATCAGCACACCTGGTCGAGGGCCTGGGGCGGGCACAGGTCGGGGCTGCTCGCGCCGGCCTCGGTCTTGCGTGGCTCCGCCAGACCAGAGGCCCACTTGCCCACCCACTCGGTCTCTTTCTGCAGCACAACACACGACACGGCCACACAATCAACACACGGCTCGCCAGCTAGGGAGAGCAGGGGCCGTACGGAGATGCGAGAAAGGGCCTCCTCCTGGCGGGCGATCTCCTGGTCGAGCCTTTCGAGCTCCAGCCCGAGGGCGCTGCGTTCGGAGCCGTCGTCCTTGGTCTTGGCCTCCCACTTGGTGTGGTAGGACACCTGGTGGATGTTGTTGTGGTAGGGTGGTGGTCACTGGTGTTCCTTTTCTCAACCCAAGGCAACAGAAACGACGCTTGAAGAAGTTACCTCGAGGATTACGGCAGCGCCCTTGCCGCCCGCTACTCGCACCGAGTTGCGGTCAACCTTGGACGACAAGCCCACTACGTGCACCTCGGTGGTGCCTGTTGTAATGGTTTTAAAATATCAGAAGCAAGTAGAGAGTTAATCAAATTTCAGTTTGGGTTGAAGTGAAGCGAATCTGATTACCGGCGGATAGGTCGGTGAGAGAGATGAGGCGGGTGACCTCAGCGCGGTCGTTGTAGACGGTCACGCCCTGTACGCGACACGACGCTATCTCCACCGTTTGTTTGGCTGCGGCCTCGGTTCCGGCGTTTATCGGCGCACGGGCGGTCTGGCTCCCTCCCTCCAGCTCCTCCTCAGGCACCAACATGTTTGTGTCTTCCTTCTCCATCTTTCTTTCTCTCTCTCTCTCTGCTTCTTGTGAGACCTGCGGCCCGCAAACGGTCCCTGCCTTTTTGGTATTCATGGAAGGAGGCGCTCTGAACCGTCGTTTCGGGCAGGTTCAGTGCAAGGACACAGCCACGTACACAGAGCACTGACGTGTGAGAGGAGGTGCCAGCTGGGCTTCTAGGGCGCCTGGTGCGCAGCCTTGTGTAGCTAGCTACTTGAAAAAGGTTCATTTCGTGAGAAGAGGCAAAATAAAAACAGGAGGACCAATTGGGCTACTGCTGGGCAAACAACACAGAGATCGCATCAGAAGATGGAGAACTCAGAGTTGTTGACCTGGGGATTCTCCAACACGTCCTGCTCGTGCACAATGTGCGTGATCTTGTTCAAAGAGGTCTAGTGTTAAACACCACATCACACACGACCTAGTGAGCAATACAAAACCTATTGGTGTATGTGGCCTTGGTGTACCTCTTGCAGTTCGCCAGCCATGAGCACTTCATCAAGGATCTGATAGGCCTGCAATGAACAGACGTGAGTTCTCTACTTCAAGAATGTATTTGCCAATGTTTTTCGATACTAATAAATAGCATTCAAAAAGGAGAGACAAACCTTATCGAAGTTGAAGATGAGGTCGAGCTCGCACACGTTGGAGAAGTACTTGTCCATCGCCCTCACCAGCAAGTGAATGGTCTGTCCAACATGCATGACATCAGTCTCGTGAGACCACTCGGCACAAGCTTGCCAGGGTACCTCGAGGATAATGAGCTCATTGTCGGCAGCATCCACACAAAACACGAAGAACAAACTGGCGTATCTGTGCGCATACAAATCTGTTCAGCAGCTGCAAGAGCACACACAACACGTCCGATGCCGCGGCCCACGACGTAGAACCCGTTACCTCCTGTAGATAACGGTGAATTCCTTCCACTGAAGGAAGTTGCTCGTGTTGCGGCCACGACGCAGGATCGTCGTTTCCATTTCCCTCTTGACCCGTCGCCTCTCCTTCTGTAAAATGTTGGTAAATATTAATATTCATAATTCAATAGAAAATATTGAAAAAATAGGCTTCGATTGCTTTCATTAAAATAAATGAAGGCACAACAGAAAAAAAATAGGGGGGGGGGAGCGTACAGAACCGTGCGGTGTGAACCACTTATCCAGGCGAGTCTTGCCCTGTGCATTCATCACTATCACCCAATGCAACTGACATTTTTGAACCACAAATGAGATGATTTTGCGATCACGGCATAGTCAAAAACTTGTCAGAACCGGCAGCTAGGCTGAGCATACCGTCATGATGATTCGCAGCTCTTGCGGACGGGTGCTCTTCTTCTTGATGGCGGTCTGCTGTGACGGGGAAAAGGCCAGAGAAAAACGGAGGTGTCGCAGAAAATCGAAAGGCTTGCGTTGAAGATGAAGAGGGCTCTGTCTGCCGGAGCCACCACACGGCTGCATCCTTCAGTGGCACGAGGACTGTGCTCCTCTTTGGCGTGCACTGCCTCGGGTCGTGCAGGCTCAAGCTCTTTGTTCTTGTGCAAGACGAGCTGGAAGCGGCACTACGCTAGTGCAACTGCGCCAGACGAACGCATCATCGATGGCAAGAAGCTTGCCGAGCAAATCGTACCACACCTCCACGCTCTACAAATCTCTAAAAATCGCGTAGAAGGCCAATCGGTCTCACCTTTCAAGACCTCTGCCTGCAGCTAGATGAAATAAGGGCTGAGGCCAGGCAGAGCCCGCTGAAGCGACCGCCACACCTGATGATGGTGTGTGTTGCGCCCAACCACGCCATCAAGAGGTACCGTTAGTGCCCTGCACCCACCCAGTTTCCTGTTTGGCTGAGCCTCGCTGTGTGCGTGGGGGTCAGCTACATGAAGATGAAGCAGCGTGCCTGTCAGGCAGTGGGGTTCACGTCCTCCGTGGTGGAGCTCGATGCAGAGACCAGCCAAGACGCGCTCACGCAACGAATCAACCAGCACACCGCCGACGCCTCAGTCGATGGTACCATGTGCATTCTACATCATGTTGCCCCCCCCCTCTTTCCCCTTCGCTATCTGCCTCTCACGGTGGTGCTGGTCACAGGAATCATTGTACAGTTGCCCCTCCCAGAACACATCAACCCCCAAACGGTAGCGTTGGAGTTCACTTTGGTCATTTTTGTTTTTATATGTTTGTTTTGGCAATGACGCTTAGTCTCACCCATGTGGAATTGTGTGTGTGTGTGTGTGTGTGTGTGTGTGTGTGTGTGTGTGTGTGTGTGTGTGTGTGTGTGTGTGTGTGTGTTCACATCACAGGCCATCGGCGCCATCGGTGCGGACAAAGACGTGGATGGCCTGCACCCGACGAATGTTGGCGCGTCCGTGTTGGGAATGTACGCTGCCCCTTTCTCTCTCTCTCTCTCTCTCTTTGTGTTGTGTGTGTGTGTGTGTGTGTGTGTGTGTGTGTGTGTGTGTGTGTGTGTGTGTGTGTGTGGTGTGTGTGCTGAGGTATGCGAGACTGACGGTTGATGGCTGCAGCAAGGGCGGGTTCCTGCCGTGTACGCCAGCGGGCGTGTTGCAAGCGTTGCAACGAAGCCGAATCTCGCTCGAAGGACAGCACGTGGTGGTCGTGGGCCGCAGCAAGCTGGTGGGCCTCCCGCTCGCCAACATGCTTATCGGTACACACACACACACACACACACACACACACACACACACACACACACACACACACACACACACACGACTCACAAATGGGCGTAGGAGGGAGGGACAGCACGAAAGGAGGCCGAAAGGGGCCGACGGTGACGGTCGTGCATTCGGGCACGGTGGACATCCACGCGCACACGCGAAGGGCCGACATCGTCATCGTACGCGCGTTGCCCCGTGACCACGCTCCCCTTGCTTTCGTGGATTGAACCGAAGAGTACGCGTTCGACGCGCAGGTGGCGGCGGGGCATGCGGGCCTGATTGGCGCCGACAGCGTGAGGCAGGGCGTCGTGCTCGTCGACGTGGGCATCAACCACATCCCCGACTCCTCGCGCGCGTCGGGCTATCGGTTGGTGGGCGACTGTACCGACGAGGCCTATCGCAAGGCCTCCCGCTACACGCCTGTGCCTGGCGGCATCGGTACATCGCCTGTTGCGCAGTGTTTGTGTGCGTGTGCGTGTTTGTGTTTGTGTGCGTGTGCGTGTGCGTGTGCGTGTGCGTGTGCGTGTGCGTGTGCGTGTGCGTGTGCGTGTGTTGAGTTATGTGTATCGTGTGGGCAAAGGGCTGACCAGTCGTGCCCTTGCATGACCAGGGCCCATGACGGTGGCCATGTTGATGCGTAACACTTGGGAGGCGGCCAAGCGGCACGAGGGCCTGACCCGACCACCTCCCCTGTGACCTCCTGCTGGTCCTCCACCTTTCATGTACTCCTGGTGTTCTAATAATTTTAGACAATTTTAGAAACTATGAAAGAGAGTTTTTACCACAAAAACAGGAATAAATCACTTTACGGGCCACAAGCCTAGTGGTAAGGGCTGTTGACGAAGCGTTCCAAGAGACAGGTCTGCTGGCGAAGAGGAAGACATAGGCAGAGATTGACTTGTAGGTGTTGACTCTCACTTCAATTCTGATTGCTCACTCTACTTTATTCACACAAAACCCCTACACATTTCTACGCGTACTTCAGGCCATCTACTTTGTCTAGTCCTGTGTACTCCACAACAAACGATGTTATGTGGTGTTTTTTTTTTTTTTTGCAGTAACCCAGGTCGCTTCAATATTGGTGGGCTGTAGTTGTCAGTCATCTTGAACTTGTCAAGGAGAGTATATGTAAGTGTTGACATGTTGCATTCCTTGGCAATGAGTACTCAGCCATTGACATAGGCTGAGACAAACATGATCTCAGGCCCCTGGCCCTGTGTGTAGATGCATGGATCTGCATTGGTGGGGACAAAGCCAGAAGCAAACAGATGGCCATCATTTGTGATGCTTTAGCCCACACAGGTCTTATTGGCAGATATAGGCTGGTTGTAATGTTGATATGAAGGCCTTGGGATGATCAATGTAGACAGTCTCCTGAAGGTCTGCTTGCAGAGATGCTGTGATGATGTCAACCAGACTAGCAGTGATTGTGGGTGCTTTGTAGGCAAGGAGCATGCAAATTGGTCTAGACCATGGGCGCGTAGGTGTCATCACAGTCAATGCTGTGGTGGTGCGAGTAGCCCTTGGCTTCCCAATGCTTGTACCAGTCTACTGAGCTGTATTTTATCTTTAACACTCAGCTCACTCCAACTGGCGTGCAGCCAGGTGGGTGTGGATGCTGGGTTGGTTGCTGTGTCCCAGTGCTCATCATTGTAGGTCAGGTTGCATGTGCATGAAGACTTGCAGGTTGGCGTGGCTTAACCATGACCTGGTTCAGCAGTTGCAACCTGAGCCGATTGATGTAGTGTTTGGATGTTGGCGCTGGGACAGGTGGGGTGTCCTCTATGTGGTTGTTGTTGGTGATGAGAGAGATGAGGAGATGTAGCAGTGTCAGCTCACAGATGTTGTGGGTGATTCCATGTGAATTATCCAGGTATGAACATGAGGAGTTTCCTTGACAAAGTGCACATTACACTAGATAGTGATGGTGTGGCTGGAGGTACTTAGAGTAAATGTTGATTGGGCTTGGTTGTTGGGCCAAGGTAGATCACCTCATGGGTGCAATGATTGAGTTTCTAATTGAGAGTTTGGTGCCAGCTGGTAGGCTCACAAACTGAAGGCCTGAAGGTGGCCAAGATGTGGCCAGATGTATTGCAGAGCAAGAGTGTGGCTGTGCGGGGGACCTATGTGGTCCAAGACAGCTATGTGTGAAGGTGTATGGTTTATAGTGTAACGTGCTAAAGAGTGAACAAAGAAACAAAGAACAAACGTCTGTTCCTTAAAAGTGAGAGCGGATTGGAGGGAGGTCATCGACAGTGTCAACTGTGGACTGGCCCAGTGAAGGTCAGCATCAGGTGGCAAAGGTAGAGCGCCTGCTTGGCGCCTTTGGAGAGGGCATTGAGCTCAGCTTCAGTGCTGGAGAGAGTGACACACTTCTGCGTCTGCGTGGTCCAGGTAACTGGACCGCCACCAAGGGTGAAGACAATGCCAGTCATTGATCGCCTCAAGGGATCATTGCCCCAATTGGCGTCTGCATAGCCAATCAGCAGGAGAGAGGAGGCGTCATTTGGGTCAGCGCAGGACTTGTCGTAGCAGATCAACAGGTTGCATGTACCAATGAGGTACCACATGACCCTCTTGATTGCCACAACATGGACCAGGCGGTTGAGTGCTGGCTGAGCCTCATCACCACATAGAGAATGTCTGGTTGAGAGGTCTGCATGAGGTAGAGAAGCATGCCAATGGCGCAGTGGAAGGGAAAACTGGCAGCCTCTGGATTGACCTTCTCAAGCTTGGGAAGGTCAACGTTGAGTGACATTGGCGTGTTGACAGCCTTGGTGGAGGACATATTGAAGTCTACAAGGATCTTGTTGATCTTGCTGTGCTGGAGGGTGTAGAGAAGGCCACATTTGTGGTCTCAGATAATTTCAAGGCTGAGGATCAACTTGGCTGAAGACCTTGATAGAGAAGGCCTTGGCCAGGGCGCGCTTGATTGGATCGATCTCATGTGTGTCAGCAAGGATCATGCAATCATCAACATAGACGCCAATGAAGGAGCAGCGACCCATCGAATCAGAGTAGTACAGGCACAGATTGATGGTGGTAGGAGTGAAGCCAGACGCACATAGATGTCTGTTGAGCATCTTGTTCCACTTGTATGGCGACTGCTTGAGGCCATAAAGGCACTTCTGCAGTCTGCAGACCCAGTCCAGGTGTTGCAGATTGACATAGCCTTCAGGCTGCTTGACGTAGCTCTCATGGTTGATGTCAGACTGGAGGAACGCGCCCATGATGTTGACAATGTGGAGGTTGTAGTTGAGGATAATGGTCCACACGAGAAGAATGTGGAGGTCATTGAAGTGGAGGACAGGTGCAAAGATGACGTTGTAGAGCATGTAGGTCTTGTTATGAACGATGGCCTGGTACTCCTCATTGAGGGCAAGCCGCCAGTTGTCAGCTTGTGGGCTCTTGATGGCCTTGGAGTAGGAGTTTGGCATGATGATGGCGTTGTCAGGGGCAACACTGGTGTGATTGATGAGCTGAACGTTGGTTTGATCTTCCTTGTTGAGCGCTGTAGCTTGGCTGAGCCATTGTTGCTGTCCTTGCCCCTTGACAGTGAAGCAGCAGTGGGTGGCATGGTAGAGGAGGAAGAGGAGGAGGGGAATGTGGATGCTGTAGTAGAGCCGTTGTTAGTAGAAGTGGTGGTCGCCTGCTTGCCATGTGTGTGCTTGGCGTAGTGAGGCTTGGTGGCCAGCAGTGGTGCTGGCTTGTCAGCCAGCTTGGGAGGTGGCTCAATGTGACAGTCATTGGACTGTTGTGCGTGGTGGGGAGCGTCATTGTTGTTGCTGTTGTTGCTCTCATCATCTGAGTCATCTATCTGGAGCTTGGGAAGGTTGTTGTAGATGTTGGCCTCAGGCTTGGCCTTGCTGGATGGCTTGGCCAGTGAGGTTGCCTTGGCGTTGGCCAGCTTGGTTGGTTCCATGGAGCCGGCCTTGGAGTTGGTGATGAGATGGGCAGGCATAATGACCTCTTGGAAGATAATGTTGTGTGCAGTGACGATGATCTTGGAGTTGTCCATGATGAGGCGGTGGTTGCCCAAGTGGTTGTCAGCAGGCCCAAGGTAGGTGGCGGCTCAAGCTTGGTCTGAGAGCTTGCCATGGCCGTGCTGGTTGAGGACGTAGGTGTGGCAACCAAAGGTGCAAAGCTGGTTGAGTTGAGGCTTGGTGTTGCTCCAGGCCTTGAGAGGAGAGCAACTGGTTTTCTTATTAGGAAGCCAGTTTAGCACGTAGACAGCTGTGCATAGAGCTTCTCCCCAGAATGCTTGGTCCAGGCTGGACTGAGTGAGGAAAGTGTGTGTCATGTTGAGTGCAGTCCTGTTGAAGTGTTTGGCCATGCCATTGTGTTCTGGTGTGTAGGGTGCCATTGGCTCATGTGTGATGTGGTGCTTCTTGAGCATGGCTTGGAAGCGCTTGCCCATGTACTTGCCTCCTTGATTGGATTGAAGGTGAAGGCAGGAGTAGTTGCAGGGCATGGCATGAGGAACTCCTCAAGGGCGTCTGCAGCCTGACTCTTGTGCTTGAGCAAGTAGATGGCAGTGAAGTGGGTTGCATCGTCTCTGAAGGAGATGTAGTAGAGGCTGCCCCTGTTGGTGGGGACCTCAAATGGGCTGCAGATGTTGGAGTGGATGAGCTCCATGGGAGCTGTTGCATGCAGCGCTGGGCCAATGCTGATGGGAGAGCGTGTGTGCTTGCCTTTTATGCACTGCTCAACATGGCTAGCAGAGGTAGAGATGCTGTTGGCCTTGGTGGTGGCCTTGAGAGCTTCCTTGTTGACATGCCCAAAGTGCTGGTGTAGAGTGTCAAGGGTGACTGGCGCGCTCTTGACAGTGCAGGCCTGGTCAACCTTGCCAAGGTGGGATTCAAGCATCACAACAAGCATTCGGCCAAGCTGGATTGGTTGAAGGATGGTGTGGCCAGAGCCTACTTGGAAGACTTGGCAGCCATTGGGACCTATCTTGGTAGATAGGTTGGACTGTGTGAGTCTGGCTGTAGAGATGAGACTCTTGGCCAGGCTTGGCATGTGTAGTATGTTGTGCAGCTTGAGCAGCACCGGTTGGCTGTTGATGTAGTGAATGGCGTTGATGGTGCTGTGGCTGAGAGCATGGACATGGGAGTTGTCACTGAGTGTCACATGGTGGTCATTGAGTGGGATGTAGTTGGAGAAGAGGTTGTGCTTGGCTGTCATGTGCATCATTGCCCCTGAATTGAGGTACCAGATGGAGGTACTGTCGTTTGTGGCGGTATAGGTGGTGCCATCATTGTCAACAGTCAGCAGAACAGGCTTCTTGTCTGATTCTGAAGAACAGTCAGATGTGCAGTTGGCGTTGTCTCTGTGCTTCTTGGCAGTTGTTGATGAGATGTCCCTTCTCATGACAGTACCAGCAGTAGGTAGAGCCGGTTGGATGAGCTGTGGGCTTAGGAGCTGAGCTCCCTTCAGCCTGATTGGGCTTGGATTGACGTTGCTGCTTGGGATGGCGCTTGCAATCATGTGCAGTGAGCGCCTTGTCAGCAGCAGGTAGAAGACCTTGCTCTTCAAGAGAGATTTCATCTTCTTGTTCTTGAAGCTTGGCCCTGGCCTGGTGGATGTCGATGGTTGGCCAATTGGAAATGATGGCCTTGGTGACATCATACTCAGGAGGAAGTCATGTTGGGGAAGGCCACCTTGGTGCGCTTGTTGAGTTTGGCAAGGTAGGCAGCCACTGAGTGACCAGGCTTCTTCATGGTAGAGAAGAGCTTGGTCATGCCAGCAAGAAAGTGACTGACGCCGCTGGTCTTGAGCTCCTTGGTGAGAGCATTGAGGGCAGCCTTAGGGGTCAAGGCATGCTTTAGCATCTTGATGATGCTGAGCGCCTGCTCGCTCTGGAGGTTGAACTCCAGCTTGTGGGCTGCAACAGAGTGGTCTGGCTTGGTGTCAGCAAGCTTGTCAGTGGGATGAACGTTGACACTGGCGGCATAGCCTCTGAGTCCCTTTGACTGAAGGAGACTGAGAACCTGGGCTTTCCAAATATGGAATTCTCCATATGATTGGAGAAGAGGAATCTGTGGCTTGTTCATGATGAGTGTGATGGGATGTTCCAGGAGTGCTGAGGATGTTGCTGGGTAGTGTTACATGGTGGGTTCAAATGGTCAGTCAGTGAGAGAGTGAGAAGTGGTAGCATTGTTCAGGCTGTATGGGCAGGTGGGCCCATAACCTATTGCAGAGCAAGAGTGTGGCTGTGCGGGGGACCTATGTGGTCTGAGACAGCTATGTGTGAAGGTGTACAGTTTATAGTGTAACACACTAAAGAGTGAACAAAGAAACAAAGAACAAACGTCTGTTCCTTAAAAGGAACAGACACAAGAGTGGATTGGAGGGAGGTCATCGACAGTGTCAACTCTGGGAGTCTACCTCCAGAATGTCCAGAGGAGTCATGTCATGCCACCTGTCACGACCTCTGGCTCTCTGGACTCTGGGCTTCATCCAACAAGATGCTGGTCCAGAGCTAATAAGGCAACTTGCCATTGTTGACTCTGGTGGGTGCAGTTGCTGATATAGACCACTCAGAATGAGTGAGGTAGGCCATAGTCAGCTAGCATCAATTGCGCCATCCCAATGACACACAGCAACACCAGTTTATTGAAAGTTACAGAATAGGAGGACAAGGACTTGTGGGACCTGTTAGATGTGCTGGAAGAAGAGGAAGTCTTAGAAGAGCAGGGAGCTTGAGGCTGGGAGCGCTGTGAAGGTGCAAAGCCAGGATTATGCTGTAGAGTGGAGAAGGAGGCAGTGATGTTGAGCATGTCCTATCATGGCTCTTGACTAAAAAGCCAAGAAGCCAGTTGGTGAGGGAGCCAACATTGGTGGCACTGATGGTGGAGGAAGAGAGAGGAATAATGCCATGGTAGAGGGTAGGGAAGATTCCACAATTGTGGAGGTAGATGGTGACCTGACTTTGAAAAAATAAATGAGTAAAAATCCTGATGTGCATTGGAATGGAAGAGGTTAGACATGGAGCAAAGAAAACCTGATGTGCATTGGAACAAAAAACTGTTGTGCATCAGTCCCAGAAACGTTATGCACATTGCAACACAAGCTGGCAGGTCTAAGGCAACAAACAGTGGAGGAAGACATACTGGAATATTGTGAAACCATGTCTGAGCACAGAGACAAGGCTCCAAGAAAGATGGGGCAACTTTGAAAGCCAAGCCACATCTGCCTTCATCTTCTGACTGTTGAGAGACTGGCAACCTCCTCCTCTTCTTCTTCCTTTTCCTCCTCCTCAGCCTCCCTGCAGTGCCACCTTGGCTCTCTTCTGTTTCAGGGGCTGAGCAGCCTTTTGTGGCATAGATGGGCCTGCTTCAGCTGACCTGATGTGCATTGGGGCATCTTGGCTTGTGTTGATGGATGGGGCTTCCTCTGGCTTCCTTGGCATAGATGGGCTTGCCTGGGATGACTTGATGTGCATTGGGTTGTCCTTGCCTGCTTTGATGGATGAGGTGTCCTCCTGCATGATGTGCACAAGAATTTTGTTAGCTGTATGGATGGCTTGGTTTGTGGGTGAACCAATGCACATTGGTACCCCATTGGACCTCTTCACATCCTCTTCCTGCTCTGCCTCCTTTGGCTCAAACTCCATCTCTCCCTCTTCCTCCCTGCGGATGACGTTCTCTCGCTCGATTTCTTCTCGTAATAAATGCCAAGTGTTTGTTTTCTTACGGGCGAGGCACGGAGGGCCGGTTGGCTGAGCCTCTTATTGAATGAAACAACATTGGCTAAGAAGCGGCTGTGGAACGCGTTTATAAGACCACGTCTCCCTCCCTCTTGTTGCTGTTTCGTGGTCCTGGCTTTGGACTGGCCCCCTCAGCGCCTGAGCCTGGCGAGAAGCGACTGTTGAAGATCTTTCGCTTGCTGGCTCGGCCCTTGGGTCGCTTCCTGCCGGGGGTGGTCAGTGGCGCGGGGGTCATCATCTTGACCTTGCCCGTTCGGGCCAGCGACCCCATCATCAAGCAGCGCATCGAGTGAGTGTTGGGCGGTGAGTGGCGTGCGTTGTGGGCAGAGCCCTCCCCTTAAATGCCGCCTGTTGCGACAGGTTCAGCGAACAAAGACGAGGAACACCACCAGAACGCCCCGCGCCAGCGGGACAACCAGCCAGAAGGCAAAGACTTGAGAGAGATCGTGGAGTTGCGTTGGGCAGCGCACAAGCAACGAAGCAAACAAAACTCAGAGCGCGGCGGGCGTCTTGGAGAAGACGGGCCAGCTGGTGATCTTGGCAGAGGTGTCGAGGGCGAGCAGGTTCTGCGCGTAGGGCGAGATGGGCGTCACCGCCACCCAGCCCTGTCGCATGGCCACCGTATCGAGCTCCTCGTCGGTGTCCTGACCCTGTGCGCGCACGTCAGCGGCCCAGAATCCAGCGAGCGCGCGCGCGCGCAGACGATGGGTTGCGTGCCTCGAGGTAGGCCTCCATGCGGTAGACGGTGCGGGTTGGGTGGAGGTGCTTCTCCTCTTCGGTCATGTGGTGCCGCACGTACTTGTCCATGAAGCTGCTGCTGCCCTGCTTTGTGAGCTTGTAGCCCTGCTCACAAAACACACACACCACACACACACACACACACACACACACACACACACACACACACACACACACACACACACACACACACACACACACACAAAACGCATATTGATGAGATGCCCTGCCTGGAGAAGCAAGAGCGATAGGGCAGGGCACTCGAGTGCCTTGACTTGATCCTCGGGCACGTTGGGGAAGTTGACGTTGCAGCAGATGTTCTTCCAAAGCGAGAGGTCAGCCAACACGGCGTCTGATGCGTTCCCGCGGGAGCCGGTCCATGGATGTGAGAACACAGGTGGCCAACCCACCAACAGAGAAGGAGCGAGGGTACCGATGATGGGGATCGCCAAGGACGCACACTGCGCATAACGCCACACGCCTTCAAAAGAGAGCTCGAGGGTGAGTGAATGAGAGGCTACAGGTGGGACACGCAACGGGAACGGAGATATACGAACGGACCTCCTTTGGTAAAGTTGTATTCGAGGGAGAGAGCGATGGCCGGGATGTCGTAGATGCTCGCCTCCAACGCCGCAGCGCAGGTGCCCGAGTAGATCACGTTCAGACCATCGTTCTGTCCCGCGTTGATGCCTACCAACCACGCAAGCGCGTCGCGTTGAGAGTCATCGCAAAGACCAACGGCGCAACACAAGGCGAGACGACGCGGCGAGCCATCTACCAGAGACCACGAGGTCGGGCTGCCAGCCGCCGAGCAGGTCGGACTTGAGGGCCACCTTAACGCAGTCCGTAGGCGTGCCCGACACCTGCGGCGTGACACGCCTCAAGGTCAGCCCAGGGGCTCGTGAACAAGCCACCCGACACAAGAGAGACGGAGAGGCCGGTGCTTGCCTTGAAGGCGGGAACGTGAGCGAGGTCGGAGTGGAAGGCGTAGGGCTCGGCCCAAAGAGGCTTGAAAATGGTGACGGCGTGCGACTGGGCGGACTGCTGCTCGGCGGGACACGCTACGCGCACCTCGAAACGCTCGGGATAGCGGGCCAGCTAGGGCACCCGAGTGAGACCACCACAGTGAGCACGAAGATCGGAAGGGGGGGAAAAAATATCACCGCAAGGGCAACGATGCGTGCCTCCTCCACGATGGAAAGCACACCGGGTGCATCGATGCCATCGTCATTCGATACGAGAATCTTGTACTTCTTATGGCTCGCTTCCATCTGCATGTGAGGTTCCTACACGTGTCGGGATTGCCGTGTTGGATGAATTTGCGCTTCGTTGCAGATCGATCAATGGATTTTGCTCGTGTCCGCCTTTTTTGCCGGCGCTTTTCTCCCCTTTCGCTTTTACCACGAAATGTTTGCTAAATTGTGCGTGCGAGCAGCTCGCTGGATCACCACAACGAGCACGGTTGATGGTCTGGATGGAGTTGTGAAAAATAATATTATTTGTCTCGTCTGATGGAGCTGGATCCGGGTCCGCTCCGCATTCGTGAGCGCAGCGGGCCGCGCGCGGAGCTCTTTGTCTTTGATTTGCTTCGAGTAGCACTTGGTCGCAGCTCGCCTGCACATATCCACGACCATGCATCTGGTGTGAGGCCATCGCTCGTTTCGCTGCAGCGTGCTTGCATCTTACCTGTGATGCTCTCCTTGATTGAGGGCTTGTGTTTCTTCAGGTGGAGGCCGAGAGGGGCCAGTTTGGCGTCGATAAACTCTCCGCTCTCGACGTCGATCAGCTGATACGATCCCTGTCACATGCGCCCACACGCGTATATGTCACACCACACCGCGCCTTACTCGGTCTTGACCCAACAAAGGCAAGCGTACGTGTAGTGTGGCGTAGTCCGTGAACACACGCGGCGCCAAGCACGAAAACCTGAGAGACGCGCCGGGAGCCTTGGGCAGACAGGCACACACACACACACACACACACACACACACACACACACACACACACACACACACACACACACGGCACTTGTGAATGGCTAGTGTGGAGGGACGACGTGGCAGTGTGGCGCTTACCAGACGAGGCTGCTTGGGGATGGCGCTGTTCTTTGTCATAATGCCGGGCTCGGCCGACTCGTGCTTGTTGCCGGCTGCGCAGCCGGCACGGTTCTACCGTTAAACCTATGCGTGCGTGCGCAATTGTGCACGTGCGTGCGGTGTGTGTGTGTGTGTGTGTGTGTGTGTGTGTGTGTGTGTGTGTGTGTGTGTGTGTGTGGCGTACTGCCGTCGACGGTGGTCAGACATCGGCTGATCAGTTGGAACGTTCGATGCGGGTCAACCTACCAGAACACACAATCGGAAGGGGGTCAGCTACAGCGTTACATGATGACGCCATGGAACAGGAGTCGGGGTGGCCCTGGCGGGTATCGCACGTTGGATATCGTGAGCTTGTATTCGAAGAGGCCGGCCTCGCCCCACAGCGAGGGCGCGGTCGAGGCGGATATCTTGACCCCGTTGGTGACGTTCTCGCTTCGCGTGCCATACTCGAGCTGTCGGAGCGTGCCCAGCCGCTTGTCCATGCACTTGATCGAGTCCAAGATGTCGTCCATCACCTCCTCCTACACACACACATGCACGCACATCGCACAGGTAAGTGTGGATGAAAGAAAAAGCTGAAGGAGGCCTGGGAACAAGTGCCTCGCCTAGAGGCCGATGCTGGGTGGATGAGTCGGCATCGACGTCAGAAGCAGGGCTGGGCGCGAGTCCCTCTCGGGCGTAGTTGCGCCAGATGATGGGGATCAGCTGCATAACCGTGCGTCCGCTGAGCGTGCTGAGGGAGTCAGGCAGCCGCTCCAGCACGCGCTGAGGCAGCCCGAACATTAGCCTGGCCAAGAGCCAGTAAGCAACGAAACCAAACGATTATTTTTATTTATTTTTAGTGGGAATCAATTAAAAATATTAAATAATTGTATATCATGATGGATTCATGCGATCATACATGCGAATTTCCTGTTCTTCGGCGAGGACAGAACCACCACGAAGCACCTCACGCTCCCAATCGCGGCCGGAACTGAATTCAATCATCTGAGAATGGAGATGATTGAACTGGCAATCAATGAGAGGCAGTACCGTAGCACTGTGGAGTAAAGGGTGCGCAGCAGCTGCCTATTGCGCCAAGTAAATCCGGCGGGTGTGTTCATCTCGATGACCCAGACGCCAAATAAAACAATACAAAAATGGCCAAAATTGTGTTTTATTGTCACTGGTTTGTTGTCACTGCACTTGGTTGACGGGCGTAGGCGGCCTTCTGCCTTCGAGCACCGCCGTGACGTTCTCCAGCTGCAACAGCTGTCGCCAGCAAAGATCCAATGAAGAAAAGAATTATGAGCGGGTGGCTGAAAGGGAACACTGTCACACACACACACACACACACACACACACACACACACACACACACACACACACACATACACATGGGTGTTGATAACGTACGAACATGTCCGATCGAGCCTCGATCGTGGCCGTGCCTATGTGGGGCAGCAGCGTGACCGACGGGAACGTGAGCAGATCTGGATGTACCTTGGGCTCACGCTATCACAAGAGAACAATCAGTAACACTGAAGATGATGCGTATGTGCTACGCGTGTTTGTGTTGTAGTTGTGCTGACGAACCTCGAACACGTCGAGACCGGCGCCGCGGACCGTCTTGGCCTTGAGCGCCTCGACCAAGGCCTCTTCGTCTATGACTGGTCCTCTTGCTGATGTTTTCGCAGGTGTACACGAGTGTTTGTCAGCTCGCGTTGGATTAATAGGTGGCGCTTTGCGGACGGTTTTGGTGTACCCGTGTTGATGATGTAGACCCCCTTCTTCATCTTCGCGAACTGGTCGCGGCCAAGAATGTGTCCTGTTCCGTACGACGCATCGTGCTCCCGTCACAACGCAGCGCCAACTTGCCAGATAGACAAACGCAGGCCGTTGGTCATTCGCGAGAGTGTATACGTACGGGTGGAGTCGGTGAGCGGGGTGTGGATGGAAATGAAGTCCGATTCGGCCAGCAGGTCGTCCAGGCTCTTGTAGGCGGCGCCGTTCTCATCTTCCTTGGCCAACTGGGTCCGGTTGTGGTAGATCACCTGTCGCCGACACACACAACGCTCAGAATTTCACGCCGCAGCAACGAGACACGCACGCACACCAGACATCACTCGTGCGACAGAGAGTACCCGCATGTCGAGCGCCGCGGCCCGCTTCGCCAACGCTCTGCCGATGTTGCCCATCCTGTAGTGGCGTGAGCGATTGGCCCTCGTTTTTTCCAAATTATTGTTGAATAAAACATAAAATACAACAAAAATAGCAAAAGGATAAAATAAACACACACTAAAAACACAATGGTTGGCTACCCGATGATGCCCAGGGTCTTGCCCTCGGGGTTGTTGCCCCAGAAATCCAAAAGGTCCGAGCCCTGCCGCTCCCAGCTGCCCTCGCGCAGGGACCTCTCGGCCTCAGTCGCTCTACACAACGCCACGACGACATGAGCAAGGCGCAGCAAAGGCAACGCCGACGGTCTTAAGAGGTGGCCACCTGCGGCAGGCCGCCAAGAGCAGGTAGAGGGCCACGTCGGCCGTGGCGTTCGTGACCGCTCCCGGAGTGTTGCACACCCAAATGTTGCGCTGTCCGACCAAAGCCCCGCAAACACCCGACCGATGATCAGCACACGTGTGCGTGGGAACGCAGATGCCACAGCGGGGAGAGCAGGCGACGCATACCTCGGTTGCCGCCTTTACATCCACGGTGTCGTACCCAGCACCGTAGTTGCTGATTATCTTCAGCTTGCTGCCCTTGGCCACAAGCTGCACGAGACCAAGTACAAATTCTCGTATGAATTATGTCATTTTCCCACATATAAATGATAAAATGATAAAATAAAATAAAATAAATAATAAAATATAGGGAAGGACCTCAGAGTCGGCCTTGTCTTTGGCGTGGCAGATTATGGCGTCCACATCAGTGACAAAACGCAAGATGTCCTCTCGGGGCATGTAGCAGTCCGTTGGTCCCAGAATCACCTGGCCGACCGTCAGCACAGGAGCTTTTGCAAGGCAGACCCAAGAGTCAAGGGTACCTCAAACTTGTTGCGAAACTCCTGGAGAGGAGCATCAACGAACTCATTTGCCGGAAGTGGCCGAGTGATGAGAACCTTGGGCTTTCTCTCCATAGCGGGCAAGCTGAGACAAAGACAAAAAAAGAGCACACACGCACAAGAATATGAATCTGGGAGGCCAAGAATCGATCCATTTGGCACAGACCAAGTCATCATCAAGTGGCCTTGCTAGCTCAGTCGGTAGAGCGTCAGTCTCATAATCTGAAGGTCGTGAGTTCGATCCTCACGTGAGGCACTTCTCTTTTTTGCCCTCTTGTTCCTGCGCGGTTTACCGAGAGCGAGCAGAACCGGGCCAGGGCGCAAAACACAGCGACAGTCGCAGTCGCGACACGGGCGGAAGGAACAAAACGGCTGCATTGAAATTGTTGGCAACGCTTTACATCAGTGCTTCTTGGCGGGCGTGGCCACTCGCGGCTGCTTCTTGGGCGTGGGCTTACTGCACAAGCCCGCGCGACACACAACGCTGGTGAGCGCGCATAACCACCGCCTAAAAGGGGCAAAGTGGAGAAGTGGTACAAGAAGGGAGCGGCAATGAAGTGGTAGAACACAAAGGTCACACCAGCAGAAGCAGCCAGGAGGGAGACAAAGGGCCGGTCAACGGTGCCTGCCTCCACGAGCTGCTTTCGGGGCTTTGGAGGAGCGTGGAGGGAGTGTGCTCCGTGACCGTGACCTAATTGTCAACAGCGGGGGGGGGGGATTTCAAATTACCGCGAATCACGAACGAATGAAAGAGGAGTCACTCACCAGCAGCACGGCATGGGGAAGCTCGGAACAGAGACCTTGCAGAGGGACGGAACGACATCTTAGATCTTAGATAGCTCACACGTTGGGAAAATGGGCAACGAGGTTTTCTCTGGCAAGCACCAGGAGAAACCGAAGCAAGTAATTAAGATATGCTCATCTACATAATAAGATGAATGGTTAATAAGCCGTCCTAGCTCAGTCGGTAGAGCGCAAGACTCTTAATCTTGTGGTCGTGGGTTCGAGCCCCACGGTCGGCTAGCACTTTTTGTTTGATTTTATGGCTTCACATTCACATGCCGTGTACGCCGCGCAGCAGGCAGGGTGTTGGTTGTCTGTGTGTGCGTCCGGCCTGGCTGCGGTAAGGTTGTTGGACTAGTCTGTGTGAAAGAGCAACTCAAAACCTGGACAAGCGCCAAGCAAGGTGAGCTTGGCTGTGTAGGTCGACACAAGCCTCAACGCACACCCAGTAACACGCAAGGGGACTGTACTTTCTATCAATGAAGCCGCCAAACTTGCTGTGCTCCTTTTGTGCGTTGGTAAGGGCCTGGCTGATCGCAGCGTCCATTTCGGCGTTGCACTTCTCGCATGTGGGCTCACCGTCTGCCCACGGCACCGCCACATATAACGGCTCAACTCAAAGACACACGGTCGTGGAGCGAACGGCTACAATTTGGGGGGGGGGGCATACCAACGTTAAGAACCTTGCCAGTGATGGGCTTCTCACACTGGTAACATGTTGGCGCCTGCACTGCTTTGCCGCAGCCGTTGCAGAACCTGGCCCCGGCGCCAAGCTTGCCTCCGCAGTTGGCACAAAACGACATCCTTGGTTGGTTCTCCTTCTGTCCGTAGGGAAGCGGGAAATGGTTGCCTGACCTGCACGCTGTGCAACAACCGAAATGAAAATAAACAAACAAATTTTGACCAATGATACGACGGGGGTGTAGCTCAGATGGTAGAGCGCTCGCTTAGCATGCGAGAGGTAAAGGGATCGATACCCTTCTCCTCCAATTTTTTGGGTTCGCTGTCACACAAGGCACTTCTCCTATATCCTCACCGCTTCAGGTTGAAGTTACTCTTTATATGAATTGCTGTGATCTTGGAATTGGCCAACAAGCAAGTTCTCCTTTAGGCCCATGAGGATTGCCACTATTGTTATTGGGGCCAAGGCACAGCAGGACAGAGTAGAGAACAATTCTGTCCATCACCCTAATTACCTGCCTCATGGAAAGGCACAGGACAGGACAGGGGACAGACAGGAGGAGCCCACCTAATTCAGTCCCAGTTGTGTGTATTGGTGCTAACACCTGGTGAATTAGTTGTGTGAACATCACACATGGGCTCAGTCATTCCAGTGGCCTCATGGTTGGGCTAAGCACTACAAGGGCTGGCCCATTAGTGGGCCCATTAGATTGGCATGTACTTTTAAAGCTTGTCTACTAATGACCTGCTTTTTAAAAGCAGGAAAAATATACGACAACTGATCCCCTGTGGTGTAGATTGGCTAGCATTTCCGCCTGTCACGCGGACGACCCGGGTTCAAATCCCGGCGGGGGAGGAACTTTCTTCTTTTCACCAGTTGCTGCCGTGCCCACAGCGATGGCGGGTGGTCAACGGCCCATCGCTTGCGCGTAACTCCATCCAGGGGGCGTAGCTCAGTGGTAGAGCAGGCGACTGCAGATCGTCAGGTCCCCGGTTCAAACCCGGGCGCCCCCTTCCTTCTTTTGCTTCCTGCAAGCAGCCACCATCTTCGCTGGACTCTTGTGGTTTATGCTTGCCATACCATTGCATATGTATGCAATGCTCATGCACCTCTATCACCACAAAAATGCCTGCAATTTGGTCATGTGTGGGCATGTGATGTTGGAGGTCTTCATGACATTTATGCTTGCTATACCATCACATATGCATACGCAATGCTCATGCACCTTCTTTCCCATAATTACACCCTCTATGTTGTCATGTTGGGGCATGTGTTGTGGGTGATCTTGTTGCCATTTTTGCTTGCAATACCATCACCAAGGCATGCGCAATGCTCATGCACCTCTTTCACTACAGATGTGCACTCAATCTGGTTCTGTATGTGCATGTGTAGTCTATCTGATACATATGTGCAGAATGAGGATGCAGCAGAAGTGGCCACAGTATGCATTGTAACATGGGTAATGCTGCATATCTAAGTTGACATCTTTAATATGCAATAAAAATCGCTCGTTATCTTTGGATTTGCCCCACAAAATGAGTTTGCATTTTTCACCACAAGGAAATTTTTCTTTGCAAAATGGGAGATTTGGAGTTAAAACCTATGTTGAGGAGCGAAATCTTGAAATCAAAATGAATTTTAAAATGACTGGACCTCTCATTTGATATAGAGGCTGTTCAATAACAATGACTGTACATATCAGATGCCTACATGATTACAAATTTTCTTGCTTGTCAATGGGAGCAAAGCAGCAAAAGGAGTGGGATGCAGAGCAGAGAGCAGCAAAAGGATACAGCAGAGAAGTAAAACACAACGAAAACCCAATTCTATTGGTGGAATATTCGCCAATTTCTGGTAGTTGCAGTGTGATAATGCAAGATCTCCACCCACTGGCCATCTGGATCAATGGTGGAGTCACTGACTACCTTGTCAATCACCTTTGAAGAGTGATGATTAAGGTAGTGACCAAGCACCAGGTAGAGCCAACACTGGTAGCCAGCAGTAGTGTGGCCAAGCCAGAAAGTCAACTTGATCTCCTGGTTCATTAGCTCAGCCAGCTTCTTTACCTCCTTGTTTACCTGGTGTGTTGATGACACCTGCTTCAGCCTTTTCATAGCCATCCCTACTTGTGGGTATGTGGTGTTGTTGTATAGGCTTGTGTGACCAGACTGTGTGCAGAGGGCATTCAGTGCAGCAGTAGCCACAAGGATGGTGCTTGATTAGACTTGGCATTCGTGTGTGGATTCTTCTGGTTCTCCAGGAAGATGATGATGAATAACTCAAGGTGGACATTGCTCTCAAGCCAGTTGACATGTTGGTTGGGGTTGTGCTGCTGTACCCACTCCTCCCACTGTCTCTGCCACCCAGCATACTGCTCCTCAGACTTTTTAAAGCTGCACTGTATCTATCTTAAGAGGGAGGTGGTGAAGGTGATGGAGAGCCTGGAGTGTTGCCACCTTCCTCTCACACCTCACTGGCTTGCTTAAGATGGGTTATTGGTGGTGTGGTTGTGTGGTGTACACAGGCTTGGTCCAGGCAGGTCCATGCTGTTGTCTGTTCTACTGTGCAAGGTGCTGGTGGTGCTGGTGTGGGTGGCTGCTGGGCAAGCCAACCCTTAAATTGTAGGTACTTGTCAGCCATGGTGGAGAAAGGTGTTTGTTCTGGTCTGACTTGTCTTCCAGTTGCAAAAAGGATATGGCTTCTCCTCATGGCGCAGGCAAGGAAGGTCCAAAGAGCATGCAAAAGGATACAACACGGTGGATTCCTGGGTGGTTGCCCACCCCAGTACTAACACCACCTGGCGCAGCTTAACTTCGCTGTTTGGAAGAAAAACCACTGTTGGGAAGTGGTGCTTTCTGCGCAGTATGGCCATATCCATCAGCTCAATCCATCTCCTTTCCTGTCCCTATTGAGAAGCAACCAGGCCAACACCACAACAGAATTGTTGATGGCAGATTATGAAGAACAGCTTCACTGGACAGGAGACAAGACAATGTAGTTGATTACAATGAAAATGGCATATGGTACCTAGACTCAGCTGCAACCAGCCACATGACATGTAATATTGATAGTGGCTACAAAATTCTGTTGAACTGAGTGTTTGGGAAAATGAGACAGTGACTCTTTTTCTGTAGACAGCACCTGTCTGGGAAGGTGTCCTAAATGTCTACAGCTGCATTGCTGCTGATTTGACTGTTGAAAACTGTAGACATTTCAAGAAGGGGCAGTGTCTCTTTTTCCTGAACACTCAGTTCCATGTACATGCTGTGGTGTTGATTGTATTGTTGCCATTTTTGCTTGTTAGTCTTGGGTGTGGTGCATTTCCAACAGGGACACTTGCACACCCAAGAATGCAAGAATGGACATCACAAAGATGGTGGCTGCTTGGCACCAGCAGCAGGAAGCAAAAGAAGGAAGGGGGCGCCCGGGTTTGAACCGGGGACCTGACGATCTGCAGTCGCCTGCTCTACCACTGAGCTACGCCCCCTGGATGGAGTTACGCGCAAGCGATGGGCCGTTGACCACCCGCCATCGCTGTGGGCACTGCATCAACTGGTGAAAAGAAGAAAGTTCCTCCCCCGCCGGGATTTGAACCCGGGTCGTCCGCGTGACAGGCGGAAATGCTAGCCAACTACACCACAGGGGATCAGTTCCTTCATTTCTATAGAACACCATGCATGTGTCTGTTCTGTCAGCAACTCAAGGCTCACAACATTGAATCAAATTGAATGCAGGAATTAGATGTGCAACACACCTGCAGTTGATGTGGGTGCCACAGCAGCTTCTGCACTTGGTTCAGCAGCCAGATTTGCTCTTGGCATTCAGGTGCCTGTGGTGGCTTGTAGATCTTGGTGCCCCATTGTAAACCTGCTCTATTCTCATGTGAGAGGTTGAATAAAACTGGCATATTTTTTGTGCTATCTGGTGAATTAACCAGCTTTAGGCCAAGTAACAATTGTAATTTCTAGTTTGAGGAAGGGGTAAGTAATTGTTTGTTGTGCTTTCAAATGGATTTAGGTTTTGGCAGGGAGTTAGCTGCTGACATCCTTCTGCCCTCTCCACTCTTGGTCAATGTATGTTTTCCCCTTGGAGTGTTCAGAGACTGTAGTCACACAAGACCAGGCACTTCTTGGCTGGTGGTTTTGGCGCATTTCCTCCAAGACATTCCACATCGCCAGTTAACTTGGCAGAAAAATAATTCCCATTTCTGTGCTTCCCTTACAGTGAAAGTTTGTCCACCAATGACCACACGAGTGAGGAATTTGAGTGTGACGGCGACCAACAGAATGTCGGGTGGTCAACTGGCTCACTCATTTCGGAGTTTGCACAAGTTAAACGCGTTCCCAGCTCCGATCATTTCTGCAGCAGTACACAAGGAGCACAAGAGCCACAAACATCCACGGCAGAGCCATGGTCGCTCGTCATGCTGCAAATGTGCCCCTTGCCATCCCCTACTTGCTGGGCCTCGTATGCCTTGTGGCCGTCCTCCACCAATCGTCCCCTGCCTCCGCCGCTGTAGTGAGCGCGCAGCCTAATCCGCCTCCGGCTCTCCCCTCTCTCGACGCCCGACGGCAGCAGCCCGACCGACGAATTGACGAGATTTGGGACAACGTGGCCGCGGAGCACCGGTCGGGCAACCCGCGGTTCAACCGTGTCCGTCAAGACCCGCCTACACCAGCCTCAACCGTTGAGGTCATAACGCCGGAGGCCGCCATTTCTGCTGTCTCAACCCCCACGATCACAGCGTCTAACACACCCATTTCTACGGCCTCGTTGACGCCGTCTGCCTCACCCACTCCCACGTTCACATCAACTCCATCTGCCTCACCCACTCCCACGTTCACGTCGACGCCGTCTGCCTCGCCCACTCCCACGTTCACGTCGACGCCGTCTGCTTCACCCACTCCCACGTTCACGTCGACGCCGTCTGCCTCACCCACTCCCACGTTCACGTCGACGCCGTCTGCCTCACTCACTCCCACGTTCACGTCTACGCCGTCGGCGTCGTCCTCTCCCCAGCGATCGCCTTCCCAATCTTCCTTGTCCACGCCAAGCGCCACCGCTTCCTCCTTGACTTCGGTCACGCCCCAGCGATCGCCCTCGTCCTCGCCATCGCCTTCGCCCTCCGCGTCGGCCCTGCCGCGCACCGAGCTGCAGGTCAACAACCAGACCGGCGGCGCGCAGCTGCTGCTCTTTGCCTCGGGCGCCAGCAGCCCGGCCACGTCGGCCACCAACGCCTTTGGCGATCTCGTGCTCCTCGCCGCCAACGGCTCGGCCCTCGGCTCCATCGCCTTCCCGCGCGCCGGCTTCGACCAGCAGAACGCCTTCACGACCGCCGACGGCCGCCAGGTCACGCAGCTCCTGGCGGCCCTCGGTGGCGGCGGCACGGCCAAGCTGGGCCTGGAGTACATCTACTTTGAGCAGGCCTCGCAGACCTCGTTTGGCGGTGTCACGCTGGCCAACGCCAAGGGCAGCATCAAGTACAGCGTCAATATCACGGGCGGGTGGCCGTTCGATGGCACCGAGGTCACCGCTGCCGGCGGCTTTGAGCTGCCGGTCACCCTGGACATCGACGCGCCTATCACCAGCGTGGCCGAGCGAGTGGACACGCCGGTGGCGCGGGTCAACACGTACGTGTTCTACGCCGAGTCGCAGAACGTGCGCTACGAGCTGCAGCTTCTGAGCGTGGCCATCGTCGACGGCGCAGACGACTCGCCGTCGAGCGTCGCCATCGGCGTCACGCACGAGGCCACGTCGGCCAATGCGACGCGCGTGTCCATCAGGCTGGGCTTCCCGGCGTTTGAGTCGAGCCTGAGCTACGACCCGAGCCTGGGCGTGCTCTTCGGCCGGTCGTCGGACAGCGGTGGCTCGTCCAGCGGTGGCGGCATCGACAGCGGGCTCATAGGCGGGCTCGTGGGGGGATTGCTGGGTGCCGCGGTGGTCGTGGTAGTGGTGGTGATTGTCGTGGCGCTGCTGGTGGCCTACTCCCGCCGACGCCGGGCGACCAACCTCGAAAATGCCGTCGGCTTCAGCGCCGATGATGGCGTTGAGATGGAGCGATGGTAGCAACATGTATCACCTATTAAATCAATACTATCATACCCCGATATGGGCACGATGGCCAACATCATCAGGTTCGACGTTACAATGCGGCCAATGCAGACTATCGGCCGAAAAGGCTGACACCAATCTCATGTGCAGCTTCCTGGGCGATAGTGTGGACGTGGTTCTGGGCGCCGCCACCGCGAGGCACAGGATTCGCATACCCACCACTCGAAGCGAAAGAGTGGACGATTCCTTCAACGTGCCCGATAATATAAAACGAGGCGAATGTACCAACTCCTAAAACGCTCTTCCCCTCCAAGCCGGAGTCGTGCCCCAGGACATCACGGGACTTGAGGCAGAGGCAAGTGGTTGGTTGGCGCTTTGCACGCGACTTTTCTTTTGTTGTGCGTTTCCTGCGCCAGCTGTGTTTTTCGATTTTGGCGTATACTATCAAGATACACAACGAAGCCTCGTCGACCTCACAAGAACCACCATCATGTCCAACGACAAACAAGTGCCCCAACTAGTGGTTAAGATTGAGTACAGGTAGCTTGTGACTGCGTGCGCGTTTTGCTTCTGCGGACGGTGTGCTTATTCTGGCTCACTTGCTCAATGGGTACGCTGCGCAAGCCCCTCCTGAGGCGGCATTCAGGAGTACAACGCCTGCAAGACTGCAGTGGAGAGGGTATACTCCACCGCCCGCTTCGTCCGCGTAGAGAACTATCGGAAGGAGCTCCAGTGCACTGTCCTTCAGGTGCATGGACATGACACCAACATCCTCATCTGGAAAGGCGACCAGCGTCGGTAAGTTGTGTCCACCACATTTATAAATGTCCCTTTTTATTATTATTATAATTCTAAAAATGGTGATAAATTCTTTGTTTTTGTGCAGCCTGTACGCCAAGTATCCGGATTGGAGGACAGAGACCATGCACGTGATCTCAGGTCTGGTGAAGGAGAAGGTTGAGGCGTTCCTAGCCTCACTTCCCCACCAGCAACCTAATGGCAGCGAAGATGGCAACAAGAAGAGCACCGGCCCAGACCTCAAGGAGGGGGTCACGATGCCTTGAGAGCCGACTCAAGAGACTACACGCAGTTAGCAAGTGAGCAAGCGGGATGACGTGCGCAAGGGTTGGTGAATGAAGGGCTGCCTCGAAAGAGCCAACACAAATTGGCTTGGGGCAGTCCTGAGACAAAGGAGGCCAAGCTCCCTTCCCTATACCCAGGGACGCCTGCCTCCGCACTCGACCGCACAGCCTCCCCCTGAGCTTCTTGACCTGCAATTTTTACTCAAACAAATAACAATAGAAATGCTCTCAGAAATGGTAGCCAATGGAATCCCAGTAGTCGCAGTTCAGCTTGTTGAACCCTCGGACGACCTCGCTCTGGGGCAGGTCAAAGGCCATCGACGCGAGGGTGTTGGAGGAGAACGGCGTCCACGGCCCGGCGGTCGTCCCCGCCTTGCGGCCCGTCTGCGTGTGGGCAAAGGCGGTCCAGTAGCGCAGCATGTCCCACGACAGCTGGGCGTCCTCGGGCGGGAACGAGAAGCCCTCATCGGCAAAGAAGTCGGCCGAGTGGAACACGTACGCCAGCTCCGAAGCTGCGCGGGCCAAAGAATGTGAGTCGACCGGTGGCTGAATGCATGCGTGCGTGTGGTGCGATTTAGAGAGGGGGGGCACGGCTTACCGTGGCACACCGAGTTGTTGAAGGAGCAGTAGGGCGGGTTGGCGGGGTCGGCGTGGGGGGGCGGGGAGTGGAGGAAGAGGTAGTGGAACACGGGCGCGCCGTGGGACGACAGAGAGAGGGCGGCGTTGCGGGTGGCGCACACGAACAGGAAATCGGTCGTCATGCGCACCAGCGTGTAGAAATCCTGGCCCGTGTCTGCGTGAAGCAAATATCCAAACTGAGTTCCATGTGCCCCTACAAATAATAAAATAAAATAGAAATAAAGTGCTTCGCGTACATGTGGGCGGGTAGAGGCGCAGCACTTCGGTGGCGTGCTCGCCAAAGAGGACGAACATGAGCGATTCGTACTCCCAGTCGTAGATCTGTACAACGAACAACAAAATGGGAGGTTTCTTTGATCAGATGCTATAGGCCAATGAGAGGAATAGAGAAAGGGGCCATGCCTGGTTGTGCAGGGGCGAGGTGATGTCCTTGGAGAAGGTGAGCGTCTCGTTCTGGTTGGTCCCCACCAGCACGGGCACCTTGTGGAATTTGCCGTCGGCCAACCTCTGTATTTCCGCCAACAAACAACAGTTAACAAATTGCTGGTCAATCAACAAAGCAAGCAACCGGTGAACGCACGCTGAGGGCCTGATCGGTGACCACGACGCCGTCGACAAAGGGCATCCAGGGGAGCGCCTTGATGGCCAGCTTAGGCGGCCACGGCACCACCAGCACCTTGCTCTGCGCCGCGATGACCTCCTCGGCTGGTCTGTTTTCCCGCCACCGCTGTCCGTGTTAACGGAATGCGAGGAACGCGCTGGCTGCGCGCATGCGTACTTGGACAGGTAGCACGGCATGTGGTTCTCGGGGCAGCCCATGTAGGCGCCCAGGAACGTCGAGTACTCCATTCCCTCGTCCACCGAGGGCGACCTTTAAAGGTTTTGTGTCGACATTAGTCGCATTTGACGCCAGTGACACGACACGATGCGACGTCAGTGGTACTGGAAGGCAAAGGGATCGCTCTCGAGGATGGCGGCCTGGAAGAGGTCCCGTTGGATGCTGACGGGCGAGGCCAGGTGCATGCCTACCGACATGGCGCCCGCTGACTCGCCCGCGAGCGTCACGCGCGTGGGGTCACCGCCAAAGTAGGCGATGTTGGCCTTGACCCACTCCATGGCCGCGATCTGGTCCAGCAGGCCAAAGTTGCCTGGACAAGGGGAGGAGCTGAGCGGGCGAGGATCGAGGCGGGGGAGTGGTGAGGGCGCGTGCGCACCTCGGGTGACGTCGTTGACAAAGGTGCCGAGGGCGCCCAGACGGTAGTTGGTGCTCACCAGCACGGTGTTGGTCGAATTGACGATGAAATCACTGGTGAAGATGCGCTCGCGCGAGCAGCCTGCGCTCCACCACTCAGGCGATGAGTCAGTCATATCGCACATCCCACGCACACGCGCGTGGCCTGAGAGACGGAACCGTTGACGAAAGCGCCGCCATGGATCCAGAGAATGACCGGCAGCAGCTGCGCTCCGGTCCCGCCTGTGTGAAAGAGACCCGTCGTGAGGGTCAAGCGAAAAATAAACAAATAAAAATAAATTAAGCTTATCGAGGAGAAGGCAAAGACCGAAGGTGGCGTTTTGGGGCGTGAAGACGTTGAGTGTGAGGCAGTCCTCGCTGATGTCGGTCCAGCCGCGCCCCGGCTGCATGCAGCAGTGCCTTAATGTGGCGGAGTCGGTGGTGGTCAGATGAGAAATGACGCGGTCAACCCAGGAGAGGGAGGCGGCAACGAACCCGAACGAGGAGGCATCGAGCACGTCGGGGCCCCACGTGGCCTTGGGCACGGGCGCCTGCCACCGAAGACTGCCCACCGGGGGTTCCTGTGCCGATATGAATATAAAAATACAGAAGTTGTGGTGGGGGAGCGCCAATGAACGTCTGGCACGCGCGGTAAAGGGAGAGGGAGAGAGGTGAGAGCCTTACGGCGAAGGGGAGGCCACGAAACGAGAAGAAGCCGGGACCGGCCAGCCCGCGTGCCACGCCCAACGGCGTCTTCACCAGCACGGAGCCATCCTCCACTGGTGCAGACATCGGCTCAATTTAGTTCGCGGGGCGCTTTGCAGGCAACTTGGAAAAGAGGGGCAAACCACTGGCGGCTACGGCTAGCAAGGCGCAGACCAGAAGCGCGGCCGAGCCAAGACACCTACGCACCATCTTATTTGCGGTGTGTGTGGACGCCAGCAAAGAACGAACGCGCAAGACGCACGGAAAATGAAATCGAAAATCGACAAAAACATTCCCCAGCATTCTTTTGCTGCTGTGCTGCCATTGGCGCGCTATTAATTAGTAGCATTGTAGTTGCGCCATTGGCCCAGGTCCCGGAACGCTAACAAACCGTGTGCATTACCAAGGTCGCTTTGAATTCAGAACTCCCATGCAGCGCACACACCCCACCGCTCCTTCGCAGGCCCCCTCGGCTCCGACACCCCCTTTCTCCAACCCTCTTCGCAGCGCCCTAGCGCGACTGCACACCGAAGACAAACTTCACGATGTGGTGTTCGTAGTGGGCGAGGAAAGGATAGGCGCGGTCAGGGCTCTGGTGGCTGCACGTTCCGAGCACTGGGAAGCTGCCTTCTATGGCTTGTGCCGCGAGAGTACAGAGCGCGATGTCGTCGTGGGCGATGTGGACCCGCAGACCTTTCGCCACCTGCTCCACTTCATTCACACCGACGAGTTGCCTGCTTTGTTCCGCCGTCCAGACGACCAGCTGGACAACCAGGCCTACGAAGCGCCGTTTGAGCCAATCTTTGCACTGCTCGAGCTGGCCGAGCGCTACCACGTCCCTGATCTCAGGGTTCTGCTGATTCATCGCCTCCTTGAGCATATACTCTTGACGAGCCCCGTCAAACTGCTCGAACTGGTCGAAGCTGGTGTGTCGGAGGAGCTGTTCGAGGAACTCAGGGAGGCATTCAAGGCGGCTTTCCAGAACATGGTTCAGCTGCCCAACGTGCTGGAGACGATTGACAAAGTCCTGCAGCTACTGGAACCAGGAGAACCCCCGAAAGTGCGGAGGGAAGCGCTCACCCTTGCGATCGATGCGTACACCTTGCTCATCAAGGAGAAGGGTGGCGACCTGATGACCACGCTTACCGATGGGAACGAGATGTGGCTCCAAGCCTCACCCAACCTCGTCAGCACCGTGCTCATCAGGTCAGGCGGATCCCCGAGGTGGCGGTCTGCAAAGCTCTGCTGGCCTGGTGGCGGCACGACCGCGACGGCCGCCGGGACAGCGCACGGGAGCTTCTCACCAGCAATATCCTGTTCATGCTGCTTACTCACGCGGACTTGGCCGCCGAGGTTGAACCAACCGGGCTGCTGTCGATGGAGCAGCTCAAGGATGCCTACAAGTTCGCCGCCAGCCACTCGCGCATCTCTTTCTCCCACGCGGTCCTCTCGCAAGGTCGCGAGCTAACGAGGGAGCAACACCTTCCCTGCGGGTTTGGGTGGAAGCTGCACCTGAAGGTGCAGGGACAAAACCTCGCTGTCACCATCTCTGGCCTGCCTGGGTTGAATGTCCGCATGCCTCCAGCCAGAGGTGTTCAAGCAAGGCTCTTCCTCGGCAGGGTGGAGCTGGCGGTAACGTGGCGCAGCCAGCAGATGCTCCATCACACGCTTTTGGCAGGCACAGGCATTATCTCAGCCATAGGCAGTGCTTTTAGGGTGACTGCGTTGGTGTACTTCCCGTTCGCAGAGTGGGAATGAGCTCTTGGGAGGAGGAGCGGGCAAATACAAAAAATCAGTTTGAAGCCTGTGGTGGTGGTGTGGAGTAGCTGCGCTTGTTGGCCAAGTGCTGGCAGCGTGGGGGGGGGGGGTAAGGTGTGCCAGCAAGAAGCCTTTCATGAAAGTTGTTTTTTTTTCCTAATTAATTTTATTATTGTTATTTGACGAGAGGGAGGAGAGAGAGTCAGGAAGAAGAGGAAGACGGAGAAGTGG